>JAWWEM010003595.1:8486-25990 GCA_035582935.1 Ormyrus thymus | reverse complement strand
TGCAAAGCTGAATAATGAGTAATATTAGTTTTTATAAAGAAAACAATAAAACAAACGTTATAATATCGACAGTGAAGTATTAAATGAATTGAATAAGAAAAATTAATATTTATTATGAGCTGAAATAATTTATGCTGATTGCACATTGTAATCCAGTTCATTTATCTGGTTTTCTTTTCATTTTTTCTTGGATGGTTAAAAACCTTCTGAACTATACTTTACTTACTAGAGTGATTGTTTATGTATTATTTCTGAAGTAAGAACAATTCGAATAAGAGATGCATTGAAAGAAATTACTTTCTTAACAAAAACGATACAGATTTATATTGCTTGAAAATGTAAATATCTTTTTACAAAAGGAAATTTCATAAGAGAAAATATCTTGAAGCATTTGCCATTTATTCGAATTTCTACATAAAACAAAGGTGGAATTTTTGTTTCCTTTCCGCTGTACTGTTTTTCTTTAAAATTATTTTAATTGAAACTCATTCATGCGTACTATTTTAAGCGAATTATCATACACATCATTAAAAAAATACTAAATTCTTTTATGAAACTGTAAGAGCACCTATACTTTTAATTATTTTATATGCTTTAATGTTTAATATAAAAACGCATTTTTTGCTTGGTCTATAAATATTGACATAAAGTAAAAAACGATCAGCTACGCATTTTCTCCAAACCAGGCTTACTGCAGATTACAAATTCACTTCTCAGCCGCGTTTCCTTACAATTAAACCCACTTCCCTGCAGCCTCTAACAAAACAATTCCCCCAAACAAGACCTCCTAAAATACGAACCCACGTCCCTCCTCGACTCCTCCTAGCCCGAAAACTTATAAATACCACCCCCATCTCCTCTCCGCAGCCAAGCCCACATCGCCGTCATCGTCCAGCGACAGCAGGAGGAGCGGCACGCGTCTCCGCATCTGCCTCGAATTTCCTCGCATTTCCCGCACGCTCCGCTTGCGAGGCAGTATACATATATACGGTCCCTTTGATCTTTTTCTCCTCCGACTCTCTCTCTCTCTCTCGGGGCTCACCTGCGGCTCGAGAGCAGATGCGCCGGCAGCTGCGCCAGCCGCCACGTGCGCCCCCGATACGCAGCATCCTTTTCAGGGCCGCGGCAGCGGAGATCAGCCAGTTGGCGATTGAGACGCGCCGAGCGCGCGCGCGCGCGCGGCTTCTCCTCTCCTGCGGAGAGGCCGCTTTTGAGAGGCGAGCTGGAAGATTTTCGGGACCGATGACTCTCGGGAACGAGGGAGGAGGGGTGGTTTCTTTAGGTTTTTCTTTTCCCGTTCGACGCAAAAAACAATAAGGAGGCGGCATTTCGTACCCCAGAGCAGGGCGATCCTCTCGAACGACACTGAAAAAACTGCACTGTACGCGCACGCGCAGGCCGGCCCGTAAGAGGAGCAGCTCCGCAGCGAGGCGGCAGCCGGCAAAAAGAGCAGCTCGCCGCGTATAATACCCGTTCGCGCAGGATGCAACAGGATGCAAGTGGGCCGCCGGCGGCGGCGCATTATCTCCGCGCGCGCGTCAAACGCACGCGCGCCCGACGAGGCCTTCGATTTATGGCTCATGGCTGCGGGCGCGCGAGACCGTGTGGGTGAGGGAGCCCGAGAGGCCGGGACGACGGTTCTCGCAGGCGAGAGAGAGAGAGAGAGAGAGAGGGAGAGAGATGACTTTTAGGCTTCTTTAGAGGAATTTATGCAGGGCTTTTTTTTCGGAATTCGAAATGGGTGCATGGCGAGAGGGAGGCGGTTTTGCTGCGAATGCGTTTGTCGGCGATGCTTGCTAGTTTGACGCTGAAGCAACGATGTAGAGTAAAAGCAATTGCGCTAATCAAAAAGTACTTTAGTTTCAGTAATTAAAAGGCGAAATGGAAGCATATCTCGGAAGATTAAAACTTTACAATTTCGCCTCAAGTTCTTGGAAAGCTATTCTATTAATCGTCGCGGAGAATATTTTATCGGAATGGATTTCCAAGCCTATTGCCCGCCGCAAAAACAAATGATTTCTCCGTCCGACCAACGAATTCCGTACAATTTATTTATTACCATAAGATTACCCGAACGTAAAGAAATTGATAAATCCAAGGCCATTAAAGCCCCCGGCTCTCCTCGAGAGCCGTTCACGGACCGGCCGAAGTGAATGAAAGGGGAAGCAATTGCGCTCGTGGTTTTTTCGCGGCCTCTCTCGCGATTGCGAGGTCCTTTTGCCGCGCGGACACAGTCGCGTGTATTTTTATGTCAATGGAAGGCACGCGGTAGAGCCCGCGCGGGTAACCAAACGTCGGGCCTGACGTAATCCGCCGTCTAGCGACAATTACGAATTGTTTTGTCTTTGCACTCGGGACGTTGGGTCTGCGGGATTTATGGAGCGGAATAAGTATTTTTACGGAGGAATGGCGCTTTTGTGCGTAATTCGTGCTAATTTTGCGGGGAGGTGTTTTTGGATTGATGTTATTGATTTGAAGGTTCTTCGTTAATTAGGCGTACTTCCCGGGAGATTAGGAGTGTATAGATATATTGTTTTTGTAAAAATAACCTGATGCATGCTTTATGCATTCTTTAAAAGTAGGAAAATTACACTATTTTTGAAAACTTGACATTAATAAGGAAATTTCTTCCATATTTGCGGAATATATTTAAAAAGAAAAAAAACTACTTTAAGCAAACATTTATTCTCCTACTTGATAAGCATGTTTACAAATAATCAAACGATGAATATCCGTTATTAAAAACCGCGACGATCGAAAAACAATTAGTCATTGTGTTTATGAAGCATTTTCCGTCTGCCTCGAGCCAGGAAATAATATTCCATCAAGGTTAATAGAAAAGTTCGAGCAAGCCACCCAAACACACAAATTCATCAAAGAATTTGTCACCAAACATCCTCCCAGCCTCGCCGCCCTAACAATCTCCACGGCAACGAAGGGACGAGCGGCGAAAAAGAAGCCCCCCTCCCCTCCCTTCCCCAATCCTTTTTCCCCGCACCCGTATTAAAAAGCTCCTCTCTCTCTCTGAGCAAACAGGCAGCTCGTCCCAAAAATAGAGCGGCCCCACTTTGAAAATCCTTTCTCTCTCCTTCCGTCTTCGGCGGTTCTTCGGGGACGCGGAAGAAAAGAGCATTATCCCGCCGCGGCCGGAGTGCGCTTTCCCTCCGGAGCTCGGGGAAATCGGCTGAGCCCCAAAGCCGCTTTGCCGGGCGGCGCTTCCTGCGCCGCTGTAACAAGAGCGCCGGGAGCGAAGGGATTGGGTGGAAAATTTTCGGAGCAGATGCCGCTCGCCGGCCGGCGCCGAGTCGTAATTCCGGGGAATCGGCCGCTGGGAAGAGGGACTCTGTTGGTTTTGGGGAGTGTCATTATTTTGAGGAGTGCCGACGGGTGCTTCTTTTCTTTCGCGCGCGAAGTGTACTGCCGCGTAATGGATTATAATAATAAATTAAGCCGTCTGCCAGCGAGAATGTTGTTTTAAAGTGAGACTTTTAGTTGCGTAATCTTTTAAGTACAAAGATGTAAGAAGGAAAACGAAACGATGAATTTTTGACACGATTCTCAGAGTCGAAACCATTTTTTACCGAAGATTTGATAGTTTCACGTATATAGAATGATCTATATCCGACTTTTTCTATAAGGAAAAGAAAAATGAAAAAAAAAAGTAAATGAGCGTCTAATGATACTAATGGAAAACTGATGAGCGTCCATAATAGCTTTTCGGTGCGGTAATTGACGATTGATCCTCCCATTACTTCCCATCTAAAGCTTCTTCCACGAGGCGATTGTTCGACAAAAAAGATCATTTTCTCGTCAATGGCACTGACCATTAAAACGGTCCTGTGCCCTGTGAATTTTCACACGTTGTGCCTCTTTCTTCAAAGGTCCAAGTGTTTAATTAACTATTTAGAGGCAATCGAAACTAATGTAGAAAGATAACAACGTAACATCGTAGCAGCAGGAATCGAGCGGACTTATTTTCCACAAAGCAGCCAAGATAACCACTTTCCTCCCAACCGGATATCATTCCGCTCCGCTCGATTCGACGGCACAGATCCGACAAGCCCGCCGCCACCCACAAAATCATTCCAACATCCTCCCGCTCCCACGCGCGCGCTCCTCGCGAATAATTCAGCCGCGCGCTCGCGAGCAGCCTTGCCCGCTCGCCGTCCAGTCTCTCCCTCCCAGTCCTTTCTAAATCCCCGCGCGCGACCCGGAGTCCTTTAGAAAAGCGTCCTGCACCGGGGGCCCGCGCAGCGCCGAGTGTCGCAAGCCTCCTTCGTCGTCGGTCTTTGTGCTGCGGGAACCGGTTCCTCTCGGGTTCCGGTTCTCTCTCTCTCTCTCCCCGAAGGATGCGGAGATCCTCTCCACCTACGCTCCGGAGTTTATGGCGCGCGGAGGGAGCCGGTTTCGCGAGCGCGCGCGCGCGGAAATAATCATTTTCGCGAGTGTATCGCCGGCACTTTTTTTCGAGATACACGCGCGCGAGAGAGGATAATGGGAGGTTGCGGGAGAGAGAGAGAGAGAGAGTCCGCGATAATGATTGCGATTTTTTGCCGGGGGCTTTCGTGCCGCGGGCTTTGAATGTTTAATTATAGGGAGTGGGCTGTGCGGCGGCCGCGCTGCAATTTTTCGGATTCGGCGCTTTTTCCTTTTTCCCCCGAGTTTACGGGGAGTATTAGGTTTTATTGGGGAATTATTAAGATGGCGAGGCTCGCCGGCGAAGTCGGTAATTAGAAATATTGCCGGAATGAGCACTGTTTTTCCAATAAAGTATTTATGCAATTATCGTTTGTCTATAATTTTTCGCACACAGCGCGCACAATTAATTCTTTTCTTGTCTCGAATACAAATTGGAATTCTGAACGGCAACGAGGATGATCCGCCTAGAACGTATTTCAAAGAATTCGAAGGCAGCACAAAAGAATCCTCCCGCGGACCACCTACCCCGGCAGAGAAAATTCGACTTCAGCCGCCTGGACACGCCGGAACTTCGGAAAGTCATTAAGCTTTCCAACAGCAGCGTCGCACCTTTGCCATTCCGAAGAGCGGAAGAACTCGAAGGAGGCGGATCTGGTACGACGTGCTCCAGCTCGGAAGAGCCACCCGTGCTCTTGAAAAATGGTGCTCGGGAAGAAAATCTTATTAGCTGTATAAGTTTTTACAGCGTCATTTCGCTCTCGAGTGCCAGCCGACTGACCTTTCGGTGGATTTATTGTTCTTAGCTGACGAGATGTTTTAAAATTACCTCCCTCGATATTGAGATTCCGCTTGAAAATCACAAGATTTCCATCCAGCGAAGGCAGGACTCCCCACGTCAGCCAAGACCCTTCTTCCCACCGTCCGAAATCAAGCACAAATCACGCAAATCCCCGCGAACTCTCTCCTAATCCCCCCGGCAAACACCTCGTCCGCCGCACACGTCCAGAAAAAAAAAAAAAAACCGCAGCCTCCAACCATCGTCTCCTCGGACGATAAACGACAATCAGGCAACTCGCCGCCGCGGCAATTTTCCCGAGGCCGAACAATAAGAGCGAGCGCCGGATCCGCCCCCCGCTCCCCCCTTCGAGATTACCGCGCAGAAGAAAGGACGCCTCTTTTCTCCGGCGGCGATTCCGCAATTACCGGCGGGCCTCGTTTGCCGGATGAATGAACCCGAGAGCCGCGCGCGGCCGCTGATGCTCGGCTCCGACGCGTGCAGCGTGTGTGTGTGTGTGTGTGTGCGTGAGCTTTCTTTTCGGAGGATCGAGCGTCCCGAGGAGCGCAAGCTGCTCTCCGCGCGAGCTCGGATTTTTCGGTGGGAGAGAGAGAGAGAGAGACGAGCCGTCGAGGCTGCGAGTCTTGCGCCGGCACTTTTATCGCGCGATACGTAGCTATAAGCTCGTACAAGTATCGAGCACTTTTCCAGCTGGGTTCTCGTTCCGTTTTCGAGTGGGGAGAAACGTGACTTTGCTTTTACTTCATTGTCATGCAGAAATTTGAGATAATAATTTGCGCGCGCCGCGAGTTTCGTAATGCGAATGCTTTTTGACAATTTGTTTTAGCGCTTTGCTTATTGACTTGGAATTCTTGGTTTAAATATAGCACCCTTTTTTTTCTCCACTCCCGCTGAACTGCCACGGGTTTTCCTGGTATAAATCTCGTTCGATTTAACCGATGAGTTGGAAAAAACTTGAAAATAACTTGGCTTTTTTCTCGACTTCGGCCGAGAAAACAGCCTCGCTAAAACGCAATTTAAAATCCCTTTAAAAACACGCTAACAATCAAACCATAACGTCAACCTTGACTGCGGCAAGCTCATTATTGCGTAATTAAACGCGTACTTACTTCGACAAATAACGTTCGGTTAATGATCCACAAAAAAAAAAGAAGAAAAAATGTCTCCACCTTCATCCTCGGCGTCTTGCGCAACTCGGCTCGGCCGCAGGCCTCGGAGCCGTAAACAAGGCGGCGCGACCGAAACCGCGAATGCAAATTTCAAAATTGCGAGCGCAATTAATCGCGAATTCGCGCGGGAAAAAGGGACAATGCGCCCGACGAGCTGCCGCCTCTCGAGGGGCAGCGAGGTTTGCGAAAGAGGCCGTAACGGCCGCCCGCGCTTAGGAAGTGCGGGGCGGAAAAGTGCGCGCGCTTTTTGCTGGGCGCCGCCGGGGAGTGAAAGGTTCGAGCGTCGTGCCCCGGAATGCTCTTGTATTATAATTAAGGAAGATCCCTATCGGATATTCTCGGCGCAAAAATTCGGCTTATCTTAATGGCCGCGGTATCTTTGAAAAGTCGAATTGCGAGCGGCGCGTTATGGCGGCGAACATGTTGCGGGCGTATTGTTCAAATATTGGGAACGTTGTAGGATTTGCTTTTCGTTTTGTTGGAAATTGTTTATTTCGACGCCGGCAATCGCGCTTCGGAGATCGTTTAGCCTTATTTTGCAATAAAAATTCGAATTGCGTTCACCGACCTTATTTTCATTGTCTGATGTTAGAGCTCATTCATACCCTTTTGATTTATGTACGATGTTATCAAAGTTCACGAAACGCGAGGAACCAAAGGATCTACAATAAGTTGCAGAAGCTGTTTTTCTCATGGAATGTCGATAGAAAAATAAGCTGTTCCATTGTGTTGTTATCTACGGGTTTAATTTAAAAAAGAAAAAAAAATTATAAAAAGGAATAAGTACAGCTTCTGATTTTTATTTAATTCTCATTTCAAATAAATTGTTGGAATGTGGATCTTCTGTTCTTGATTTTAATTTTGTATAATTTTCAAAAATACTACATTTCATAATTAAAGTAATTAAAAAATCTCCCACGCTCAATCACTATTCAATAAGTGTACTTGAAAAACGCCAATACCAGTTGATTATCTTCAGTACTGATAAAATATTGACATGTAAGCGACGGTTACTCAATTCCTCAGGAATATTAATAATATATATAAGCAGAATTAAAGATTTCATCGCGTAATTTTGCTTTCATACTATTTAATTTTCATTACGAAGTAAACACACTTTTCTATTGCAATATCGGCACACAATACGATCGCTTCATTATAAAACGCCAACCGCGCAAGATTCTTTCAAAACCTAAAACTCAATCCTCAATCCCTTATTATTTCATTAGATATGTTGCACCGATTACATTGAACATACAATTCCTTCGTGTCAATTTCAGCGACTTCACAATGATAACATGCACGTTGAACCTTCCATTAAACCGCTTGCTCCCGTTCCAAAAAATCCTTCCACGCGCGTCCTAAAAAGAAAAAAGAAGCTCGCCCCGCGTCCTCGAAAACCTTGACACCAGTCCGTCCCGAGCGATTTTTCAATTTCCTCCTCCGTCACCCGGGAGCAATTACCCATCCGAGCAGCCTCGAAGCCGGCTCGCAATGGGGGTCAGGCGATACAGGCGCTTTCCTATAACACCGCGCGAGCGCGCGGATGTCACGGTGAACGGACGTTACCACTTGCTCTCCCCCCCCCCCCCCTCCTCCTCGCCCGGTTTTGCAAGCGCTGCTGCCGCAACCTCGTTCGAGGTCGAGGCTTCGAGGCTCGGCGTGTGCGCGGAGAGCCGCCTGCCCCGATCCTCCGCGGCGCCGCGCCGGTCTTGCTCCTCGGCTTCTTTGGCAATTATCGCGGGGATTTCAAAAGCCCGAGCGGCTTATGACGATGTTAATGTCGCCCCGCGCGGAGCCTGGTTTCGTTTTAGGCTGATCTGGAGCTCGGCGTTGCGAGAGGCCGAGGGTAATGGAGGCTGCTGAGGATGCATGCCGTTCGTCTTTCGAGATGGCTTTTGGGAAACGATGCGAGATAAAATTAAGCTCGCGTACACGAGTTCGGAATTGATGTGCAAACAATTGTTGTGCAGTAATAAATATTACAGTGGCATTTGTAATGCTTCAAGATGTTGCGTATCAAATTTTAATGTTTATCAAATATCGTTTCAATACTCGCTCTCGCGTATAAATTGTTAAACTCATATAATCGTAAACATGTTAAACTGTGACTAAATTAGCTTAAAAACAATATAATTTCGAATTCGAATTGAAAGAGTAAAAAAGAAAAACTTGATAAATCATGATCTTTTTCTAATTTTTGCAAGCACTTTTGCAGTGAAGCAACAGTTGACAGGAAAATTCTGATAAGGAAAGATTATGCAAATAAAAGAGATAATGCGCGAATTGTAAAAGTCATCATTCTAATTGCGAAAAAGGCTATTTGAAACCTCCATTTTCCGCGAGAGCGCAAGAGAAATAATCGCCTTTCCTGCCTTTAACAATAAACGAATGTGTAAGAACTGCAAATATGTAATATAAAGCAAGAGATGAGAACATCATGAGTGCTAAACGCTCTTACTTCAACGCTTGGGACATTCTTCCTCTGTTACAGGGAGTTTCAAAAGGTTTTTCATAAGCCGATGCTTTCCTCACCTTTTTTTCGTTCTTTCGAAACCGCGTGAACTTAGGAAAATATTTGTACATTCCTTTATTAATACCTTTTTGCTCTCTTTTCCCACGACTCGAATTTTCCTCGCCGTCGACGGCGACGTTTTTCCTCCTCTGTTTTCAACTGCTTTCGTCGCGTCGCAGCTGTCGTTCCCTTCGGGGCTCGTCGCGTTCGCTCTGCTTTTATTGGCCGCTTCGAAATTACGGTTTTTGCACAATCCAATGACATTGGCTTGATTAATTTATTGCGGCCGAACGACGTCAGCGAAATTTTGAGGCTCTATCGTCGAGCAGTCTTATTCTGTTTCTTTTTTTTGTCTATTCTTTGGCAATTCCGACGGTTTCGAAAGCTTTTTACGTTCCTGTCCTATAATCTCGCGTATTTTTATTCTTTCCAATTGGGCATCAACGAAACCTGCCTATCAAATCGAGAATAGTCCGAGCGGCGCGTAATTGATTATTGCCTTAGACGGATTTATGAATGATATTAAAAACCACTTTAACCGATATCCCCGACTATTTCTTCTATATTATATTTCAGTAGCCGGAATTTGTTTTTTAACGCCGCCTTTTTTATTTAATACGAGGAATAAACACTTTTTTCAGCGTCGAACGCGGCAAATATTTTGATATTCCGGCGCCTAAATAGTCATTGACACGCTTCGAGATGAATGAGTTTAAGAACCTGCTGGATTTTGAAACGAGAATAGAGTTCTTTGAGTGGAGTGAGGCAAGTATTCACAATTATTGCATAATGCTTCGATATCTATTTGACACAAAGCGATCTCGAACAATTGATATATTGTGTGAATTAAGCGCGCTGAATCTTTTTAAGAAGATCAATTTGTTGCGCACTTTTTTAAAAGATCTGCTATTAAACAGGTGGTAAAATATTATCTTGTAATTACAAAAAATTATTTTTTATGAAAAAAAAAGTAGTCATTAGTCACTAAAAATACTCTTGGAATGGATCATCTTTTCAAGTAAAAAGTCCCTGTTATTTAAGTTGAAACAATATTTTAAAAAAACTGTTTAAAAATATCTTTAAGTCAGGTGCCCAAGTGTTAATAAAACCGTCTATTCACCTAATACGATTCGTATATCCCACCGATAACCGAATTACAAACTTTATTCCAAGCAACCCTCTAACCCTCTCGGTCGGGCCGGCAGTAACGGCGAAAAAAAAGAAGAAAAAAGAAAATCCATAAAAGCGAGCTCGGCGGTGCTCCTTAAAAGGACAGCGGCGGCTCGGAATGCTCGGGAAAAAAAGGCTCGAGTTCGCCTCTCGGCGAGTCGCGCCGCGCGCCGAGGGGGCTAAGCTCGCCGCGAGGCGATTATTGCCTTATATCCTTGTGTCGCGCGCACCTGTCTCGGGGGCCGAGCAGGAATGCGGTCGCGGGTTATCGCGGCTTTTTTCGCTCGCCGCCGCTTCGGCTGGGCCGCGCGCCTTTCGACGCGAGAATGTCGGGAGATCGCTTGTCGTCGGGATGAGTCGCGCAGGGAGATTGATCCTTTTGGCTGGGAGTCGGAGGTTCGCCTCGCTTTTCGGAGGATTTTGAGAAGCGAGGAAGGGATTTTCGGGCTCGGCGATAGAGTACGTTTTGAGGTAGTTGTACCCCAAGACATGAGATATATGTTACAACAAATTTTTTAATACATTTAACTAAGATCTAATTACGTATGTGATGATATATATTATAAAGGACATTTGATGAACCGGAAAGAAAATCAAAAAGTCAAGATTTTGGTGTTGTAAAAAAAGATATGATTCATGAAAGAAAATGCTATTGAAAGTAATGAATTTTTTTCATTTTTCAATTAATTTCGATGTTCAGGGGCTTATTTTACTCCTTGAATAATTACCTACAAACTTGAGGTGCAACTACCTTAATACGTTTGAGTGAGTGAAACTTTTGGGAAAAGGTTTGAATTTCAATTGATTTTCTGAGCAACTGAATAGGCGATTAACGCAGTAATAGCCGCGTTAAAATTATCCGTTTGCAATCGCTGTATTGATTGCAAATCACTTTGGCGATGGAGCTACATTAAGGTAATAAACTATTACTTAATTCTAACTCTGAATATTATAAATTTCTTTCAAATTTAAAAAAATTATACTACTTTTTATAGTAACATCAAATCAAATACGTAAATCAAACGATTCAAGGTCCCACATAAAGATTAAGAACGAATTCAAACGCCCTAAGCAGGAAACTCAAACGGCTATATATCCTCGAATCTCCCGAAATACAGTCTATAAGTGAACCTCCAAAAGTTTCCTTCACACGCCGCGCAACAGTATCACTCCCCGCTCTTACGTTCTAAATCCAAAAATCTCCCGACGACAATCCTCGAGTCCTAACCAAACTCTCGGGACTTATCGATTTATCGAGCAGCTCGGCCGGAAACGAGCGCGACGACTGCGACCCGGCGGATACTCCGCCGCCGGTCGATGCATGTATATATAATGACGACAGCGCCGCTTCCGCTCTCCGCGTCGTTTATCGAGAGATAAGTTTACGCGGCCCGACGCGGGATGACCCGGAAGCAGAAGGGGCGCAGCTTCTTTTTTAAAGGAGGTCGGATCGAGCGAAGAGCCGCGGGGTCTTCATTCAAAATAGCAAATTAGCAGGTCGAGGGTACCTGGAAGTCTGCCTAGGAGTGCAGCGGGAGACGATCGGATGGAAATCATTTGCTTGGATCAACGGCTTAATTGTTAAGGTGCCTCGCTTGGACTGGGAAACTTTGAACGGTAAAGTCAATTTGCTTTCAAGCTATTCCGAGAATATTGCAAACTGTATTTCAATTTTTCTGCAAATGGGACGTTACAAAATCGCTGTTTTAACGGATTCGTTAAAGTGCGCTTGTAAGTTTAGCTTCCTATTGCAAAAAATTGTGCGAAGAAAAATTGCAGCGAGGAAAAGAATCCATAATCGACAATTATAGTCCTGATATTAATTAATTCACAGTGGAAATAGTTTTTCCAAAAGACAATCTGCAAATAATTGAATAATTGAACAATCGTAATACGAAGAAAGACGACGCGACTGCTTTCTTACTCTATAATTCACTAAAAAATCTGCCCTCCCCAGTCTAGAAAGAGCCTACCCCAGGGCACCCAACCACCTCAATTTTCCCGTTCATTAACCTCGCCCCAATCCAAGCCGGTTTCCCTTTAAAAAAGAAAAAGAAGAAAAAAGAACGCAATTAGTCCCGAGTCCGCTTTTCCAGCCGAGCCGGAACCCGGGAGAAGCAATTAAAAAAAAGCCCGCCGAGCCGGGAATGGAGACGTTAGTCGGCCGAAAGTGACGCATATCGCGCGTTCCGCTCGGATGGCATTCGGCGCGCTCGTTCTTTTTTCTCTCTCTCTTCCTCTCTCGCGCAGCCTCAATTTCCGGCCGGGCCTTTTTTCGGATCGGAGGCGGAAGCTTTCGGGAGGGTCGTCGATCGCCGCGGGGAAGGAAAGCTCTGTAATTGGGGCTCGCCGGACGGTCGGAGGCTCGGGAGACGCTGGATGCTGCTGGGCTGATGCGACATGTGTAATGGTTGTTGGAATAATAGGAGGGATTAAATTTAGAAGCTGGAGCGCGTGACTTCATTGCGCTATTTTTACTTGGTATTCTCGAGTGTGCAGGGTGAGGGTTTTGGTTTTCTATAAATGTTTTAACGCACGTTGCTTTGCAGTTTTATCGAAGTATTTCATTTTTCAAAACAGAAATAAATCGACTGGCGCCATCGGCTTGCAGTTTCGTGGTTGCTGTTAAAATAGTATAACGTTGATTTCTATAATAATCAGTACTTATTCTTGTTAAATAAAATAACAGCATTTTGCCTTTATTTATTTATTTATAAGTAAATATTTAAAAATGAAAGAATAAACATTTGTACATTCGTTATAGCTTATCATTTTCATGTTATTAAAATAAGCGAACCGTTATTAGATAAATAAGACAATGTAAATAATATATCATATTGAAATATTCCCGGAGCTAAATAATTCTGTAACAATATTATCAATAAAGTACACGTATGTATAAACTAAAAAGTTTCCTTGCATTTTTAATATCATGCATATTTACCGTATTACACTTAATTCGTCGTTATCTTTCTTAATCTGCCACGCAGTTTCAAATATTTCGTACACGTCCACGCGTTGGACTAATTATCGCATCTTTCTATATAAACATGACGTGTGCCCGAAAATTCATTCGCGATTAAAAACAGTAATTATCTGGAAATTGAACCTATCTTTAATTAAGCCCCTCTTGCAAAAGCCAATGGAAACGAGTACTCCTTTCTTTCAAAGCACTCTGATCCCATCAAATATCCAGCAACCTCCGTGCCGAACCGAACCATTTTCCCGGCTCGCCGTTCGAAACTGCATTCCCCAAGAGAAAGACGATCAGGCGAACCGTCTTTCGACAAAAAAAAAAAAAAAAAAGAAAGAAGTGCAGCCGCGCTTTGTCTTTAATTGCCGTTTGGCTTTTGGGTCACGGTGGCGACGACGACGACGACGACGACGCACCGTTATGAAACGACAGCGACACGTGCACGACTCGCGTCGCGGGGCTTTTCAAGCGCTATTAGAGCACCGCGAGTGAATTACAAAGTCCGACAATGAGCCGGGAGTAATCGCTCTCTCTCTCTCTCTCTCTCTCACTCTCTCTCTGTCTTTGTAGGGCATTCTTCGCGAGCTGCGGTTTATCTTTGATGAGTGATTGGCCTGATAAAGTTTTGAGTCACTCCGCGCGCCGCGCGTTGAGTAATGTCCACCACTGGTAATTTACTGTTATATCGAAGCTCTTTTTCTTTTTCTTTTTTTTTTTTCACACGCGAGATGTGTTAATCGCGGTTGCGCAACGCGCTTTTTGCCTTGCCATCGCTCGCGCCGTGTGCTCTGGAGGAAAAGCGATAATTTTCAGCGATACGCCGATGGAATTGTGACTTCGTTAATTGAAGTTTGTTTTCCTCCTCAAAAAAATGCAAAATGGTAAGCTTTCATTTCTGAAATTGAGTCGCTGTAGCGTGCACGACGTTACATTATCAAACGGTGAAAAACAAGGCACATATTATCTTCAAAATTCATATGGATTTACTTATTTTAAGGCTTACTCATATCCCACCGAAAAATTTTTGGCTTATTTTACTTTATTTCCGAGCGCATCATTTACGTACAAAGCTAATAATCCATAAAAAATCTTGTATCGCAAATACAGAACTGAATTCTCATTGCTCCGATGCTAATTAAAATACACCATCCCGCTAAAAACTTACCACCCAAAGAGCGTCATCTCCGCCCCCCGAAAAAAGACCCACCCCAAACCTGCGACAACACGCTTTCCATAAATCTGGAAGACTCGGCAAAAAAAAAAGACGTGCCTCGCCACAATGCAGCGCGCGAACAAACCCGGGACTGCCCGCACAGATCCGGAAGTCCCGCCGGAAGTCTTTTTCAAACTTCGGAGAGACATTGTCGCGAAGGTCCGACGGAGCGGCGAGACGTCACGTCGCTCCGAAATGCGCAAGACTTTGAAGGCCGCGTAATTCCGGGGGTCGGGGGAAATCGGCCCGATGAATGAGCCGACGCTTAAGACGCAATTAGGCGGCCTGTCCGAGAAACGCGCTTTTCCGGCGACGGTGTGTGAAAAAGAGTTTGCTGAATGGAGGCCTGAAATTGAGTCGGAGCTCTTTGTCGAGGACAGGGATTGTAGTTTTTTTCTTTCTTTTCTTTTTTTTTTTGTAGTTCTCGAAGAAATCGGGGGTTGAATGAATTCCTATTTATAGTCGTTTACCGAGTATTTCTTTTATTACGAAGTAACTACTTTTATAATGAACAGTAAAGACGCCTCTCGTTTTGACCGAAGAAAAGTCGATAATTCGGCACAGGAAGTCTCGCTCGTATCACCCATAATCCGACAAAATTTTCCTATGTACTTTTCATAAATTATTTCAGCTTTGACTCACCTCTTTCGCCTCGCCGAGGTCGAAAGCACTCTCGCTTTGTTTACGCTGGAAAATACATTATTCTTCCATTGCGAGGTTTTACATATAACTGACTCATCGCCAGATTCCAGCGGCCTTTTAATAACTTACTCCGAATTCGCACTTTTAATTACGTACTAAAACGTTTCCGTTTTAATAATGAAAGAATAATCGAACGTTCAAAATAGCTTCGCGACAAATACAATTTAATACTAATCGCCAATGTCATCGGCTGCCTATTATCTCTTAATCGCTATGCACTTTGCGCAATAATTGAACGACGCTCATTTTAAATTATCAATCGAGCCACGTGAACTCAGCATTATTGTCCTCGCATTCTTCTCGCTCGGCAAGTCGACAGCTCCGACCGAGCTTCCGCTCAATCGAACGAGAATACAGAAGATCCTTCGTTTCATTCCACCGTAGCCCGAATCCCCCGGCCCCCAATATCCCTCGAGAACGTTCTCGAAGTCCGCTCTTCCAGCGGCGCTCGTTTCGCGCTCGGGGCGCTCGACATTGGCTTCGAGTTTCTCGCGCGACGCAAATCCGCCGGCCTTGAAAAACTCGCCGCGCGAAGACGCGCGCGCGCGGCTCTGCACGCACCGGTCGAGCGAGAGTCCTCCCTGTGTGCGTGAGGCTGCCAAGTGTCGTCGGCTTCCGACGGCCTTTTGCGCCGAGAGAGAAAGAGGAAATCGGCTGTGCACGCTCGAGGGGGAAGCGGAGCTTCGAGGGAATTTCTGGATTCCGCGGACTTTTTCGGGTTGGAAGCGAACGTTATTGGTATATGTAATAATTGATGATAAGCATAGAACACACTGGCAGCGTCGCGTAAGCATATAAAATTTTTCCTCCGAGATTTTAATTACGAAGCAACGTTTATTACGCGCTCGATTCTCACACCTCAAAGCGCCGTTTCACCGTCCATAAAGCCGCGATATCCATCGGGTCGTTTATCGGGGTGAATTTTTTCATTTAGAAAAAAAAAAAAACAGAAAAAAAAACCACGAGGAATAAACCGCGATCGCCGCGCGTCGCCGTCGTCCCGCGAAGTGACTCACGCGGCGCGTCGGAGGCTTGTAAATTCGCACTAAAAATTACAAACGCGCCTCGGCTCCTCGCCGGCACAATGCCGAGCTGTATTATAATTATCAGTTCGCACGATTTCCATTTGCGGCGCGACCCGCGGCCGATCTGCCACGTGCGGATATGTTTTCCCGCGAGGAGCAAGGACTACGTCTCTCTCTCGCTCGCCGGGGATCATTACGTCTCTCGGCTTCTTTCCGCCGAGCGGCGCGACACGATTCCGCGCGCGCGCGCTGGAAAAATTTATGGAAATCGCGCGCGGCTTGCGAAACGCGCCGACGGAGGAGCTTTTTTTCCTTTCGTTTCGCAACGCGCGACGAAGAGCGACGGATGATCGCTTTGTAAATTGTCATTTCCGAGCTACGCGGCGGGGCTCGCCTGACCAAGTTCGACCGGGCGATTAGCATTTCGAATTCGATCAGCGACGATTGAGGAGAACGACTGGAGCGTTATGTTTTTTTTTGTTTTTTTTTTTTTGGATCGGGTTTTGATGATATCATTGATGCCTGAATTTGAAATTAGGGACACTGAGGAAAAAGTTTCTGGAAATCAAAGAAAGCTTCGTTGCGGGCAATCGGTTAAATGTTTTTTTGATTCAAAGAAAACATTCTTTAATTCAAAGAAACCTCTTTTTAATATAAAGCAATTTTCCTTTTTTAAATAAAACTTTATTTTTAAAGCAACTTTCTTCCCATTAAAACGGGGTTTCGTTGAATTAAAGAATGTTTTCTTTGAATCAACAAAATATTTAACCGATTGCCCGCAATGAAGTTTTCTTTGATTTAAAGAAATTTTTTCTCAGTGGAGAAACGT
Source organism: Ormyrus thymus (assembly GCA_035582935.1). Taxonomy (NCBI): domain Eukaryota; kingdom Metazoa; phylum Arthropoda; class Insecta; order Hymenoptera; family Ormyridae; genus Ormyrus; species Ormyrus thymus. The sequence goes on along the minus strand of JAWWEM010003595.1, from coordinate 9,178 downwards.
TGGATTGAGTATTTTTTGTTTACTAATATTTTTAGGAAACACTAATTTTTAAATCATTGTAATCAAGCATAAATTTTTGCAAGTTAAATTTCAAATTATGAAAATTCAATTTCCTTTTGGAATGTATACGATCTTTGAATATAAAAAACTATAAATGTCGAGGAAAAATACCGGCGGACGAGCATTCGGCTTAATGAATGAAATATTGCGTCAACGCATACACATAACGCAATGCTAAGTTAGATAAGGGCGATATCAAGTCTTATAACTGCAGTTTTAAAAGTAAGTTTTTGCGAGTGGCTCAAACGCTCGTCGGAGAACTTTCGCGCCGCGTAATTATATCATTTTACAAACAATGAGCGCGTCTTCGCAGACCTCGAACGAAGCCCCGCACGATTATCCAAAATTCCAAAACGATCCACAAACACCCCAATACCAACCCGAGAAACTTGAAAGTCCCATCCTGACCGCGCGCGCGGCAGAAAAAAGCGTCGATCCCCCCTGACCAGCGCCCGAAAGCGCCGGGAGATCGCTCGCGCTTTAACCGCCTGCACATATCGTTCCCCACCGCGACGGCGTTGGTCATCGACGCGGCGCTCGCAAAAATAGGATCGGCCCTGAGCCGCTCTCGCTCGCACGCACGAGCGCGTCGCAACAGCCGCGGACGAGCGTCTCGAGCGTCCGGTTTTGCA
>JAWWEM010003584.1:0-32125 GCA_035582935.1 Ormyrus thymus | reverse complement strand
ATTATTCTTTTGACTGTATAAAAAACTGAACTAACAACAAGTATTGATTTATAATTAATTCAATTACTGAATCATACTATTCCCAAAAGTAAAGCGCGATAAAACTGGATTGAAAATTGAAGAATAGAAAGAAGTAAAAGTTCGCGCTTTAAATAGCGTACTGCGTCGATGCACTTCACAAAGGCTTTCGAAAATTTCCAGTACAAGTTCATGCGGGCTTCTTCGATTTAGCCGATATCGGATAATTGAACAGCCTCTGCAACTGATACTTTGCATCGGTTGAAGTTGCGCTCCTCGATAATTAAAGTGCAGCCTTAATATTTTCCTTTCGCATCCGAAGAATAGAAGTACCGCAACGCAGCCGCGGCAGCGTTTGCGCGATCAATTGCAGGCACGTTATCGGACTCTTTCTCTAATACCCAATTAAGTAAATAATTGTTTGTGATTCTCCGCCGTGGAAAAGAGCCTGCATCCCATTCATTCGAACGAAGCGACGCTCGCTTCGAATCCAATTAAATGATTTTTTTCCCAGACACCCGCGGCAACAGTCGCCCGGATCCTCGACAATAGCGAAGCATCGGGCGCGCAATTAATTATCGCTCGGGCCGGTAGACGCCTCATTAACCGTGGCCGTCTCTAAAAATGTAGACACATCGCACCCGCGGCACGGACGTCCTGCCAGTGCAGCTCTCGGGCTGCATGAATTCGCGATCGATCATTCGGCCGCTTCCACCGACGGAGCCGCAATCCTCGCTCGTTGCGGCGGCGGCTGCTGCCGTCGGCGATAACGAATTATCAGTACATATCGTTAGTCTCATTATCCGGCGCGCGGCTGCCGATAATAATCGGAGGAGAGAGAGAGAGAGAGAGAGCCGCGGGGCGGGAAGGGGATTACGTAAGTTCGATGGGGAATCGATGCCTATACTTTTCTAGCTGCGTGCATTAATCTCGGCGGCGCAATTAGCGTGACGTCACCCCGCGCGGTTCCCGGAGCGCGATTATGATTAGTCTTTTACGGCCCGATAATTAGATTCCGCGACTGCGGGGATTCGCGATTTACGCGGAAGTTGTACTGCGTAAGGCCGCTTTTATGAAAGCCGTCGATTCAGGGGGAACGGAGAGGGAGGAACGGATAATTGTGGATGAGACGCGACGCGGCTTGTTCCTCGAGAGTAATCGCTCTTGGTTCACTTCTATTTTGCATAAATGATTAATAGGAAATATAGCTTTTTCGTGTCGGGTGAATGCAGATGTTGGGCAATTTGTTTTAGAGAAATAAAGCGGATTGTTTCGAATAGAAATTTCAATGTGAACCATTAATAAAAGAAAACCATTTGCATGAATGTTTATTCACAGCCATCTATATTAAGTAATAGAAGGAAAAAAAATTGTTTTAGCGTTTTCTACATTACCGACTACTTTGTCAAACTCGTACAATTTATATTATTATTGTTAAACTATAATGTACTCTAACACATATTTACCAAATCGTTTTACAAACAATAATAACATAATTATAATCAATACGTATGAATTTTCTCCTCTCGAACGAAAATCAAAGTTCCGGTCTCCAAACTACGAATGTAACCGATCCAAAAAAAAAAAGAAGAAAAAAGTTAAAAAGCGTGTAAGCGCGAGGCAGCGCGAGGCGGTAACTAAAAGAACGTACAAAAGAATGTCCTAAAAAGTTTGCTACTCCAACGTAATTAAACACCAGCGGCGCGCTCGCAAGAAAAGTGTCAACGACTCTCTTCATTCAGGCTTGCTTACCGGATGAAAAAAAAAAAGCGCGCGCAAGAACGACGGTACGAATTCGCGCACGGAATTCAGAGGTCTTTCTCTCTCTCTCTCTCGCAAAATTATTAACGACGCCTCGGGGAGGGAGGCAAACAGCCGCGTGGAAACTCCCGCGATATATTAATTACCAGCCGCTCTAATACTGATTACAATACAGCCCGTCGTCGTTCGCGCGGCCCCGCAAATTAGACTTTCTTTTGCAGCTAATTAGGGCTGCTCCCCCAGTGCGCGAAAACGAACTCGGAGAGGCTCGGGCCGACGCGTCGAAGACACGCGAGCGAGGGAAAAAAGAAAAAAAAAAACGATGCCCCCAGAGAGATTTGAACTCTCGACCCCTGGTTTACAAGACCAGTGCTCTAACCCCTGAGCTATGGAGGCTCGCGGCTCACTCGGCTGAACGCCGAGCTATTTCCGAGTCCTACCGCCGTCTCTGTCGCACTCGCGGGCGCGGCGTCTGCGCGCGCCGCGCGGACGCCGAGGAACTTGTAATTGTTTTTTCGGGCTTGTAAGCTCATTAAAGAGCTTGCCCGGTTCGACGCCGCCCCGGCGCTGCTTGTGCAATTTATTATTAAGCTTCGGGAACTTGGAGCATTAGCGAGCCCTTGGTGGGCTAAGAGGCTGCCGCTTCTGCTTCGCGTTACTTCGGAGGGAGGTATGCTGCTGCTGATGCTGCGGGCACTTTTTTCAAGGGGGAAATGTCGGGGTATGGTTTGTCGAGGGATTCTAATGTTCTTTCGATTTCCTTAAAAGTTGCGGTGGTCGGATTACTTTTGCATGTTTCAATTGGAACTTTCATAGGAAATTTGGAATATAAACGATTTCAGAAGTAACGCATTGGGAACTAATGATTTCAGGGAAAGTATTTTGCAGTTTTAATTTATTCCAAGAAAAGCTCTTTTACGAACAATATGCTCTGCCGTCGATTAAAAATAATTTCTGAAAAGGCGATTAAAAATAAAGAAATTATCTAATATCTAATTATTCTTTTCATTGGGTGATAAAAAGAGAGGATCGCTTCAAGGAATTGCAGGAAGAATCTCGTGTCAATAAAAAATAAGCAGTCGATTTAAATAATTGCTCCGCCCGTCCTTTATTCGCACATTAAAAATCAAGATTTCACAAAGTGTTCATCCAATAATTTACGCAAACTAAGCGACGATAAAACCAAATACATACTTCGTCCGTCATTCGGACTCGGCGATGAACCCCAGGCGCAAAACGCAAAACGCCAAGCTCCGAGGAGAAGTGGCGCGCGACGCATTTATTTCCGATTCAAATCCCGATCAGCGTCACCGGCGCCTCCGACGCCGCGCATCTTTCAGAAGTTGACGTCGTCGAGCTCCCTCGAGAGCTTGAGGGTTATTTCCAAGCAGTCGCTGTCGGAATGCCACTTCGCCGAGGAGCCATTAGGATCGACGGGGAAGGGCGTCGGCAGCTGCAGCCGATATCTGCACGTCGATCATAAGTGGAGTTAGCAAAAAGGGGCGGGCGAGCGCCGGGGTGCACGCGGCCCACCTCGGGCGCGAGGCTCCCGCTCGAGAGTATTTCGCGCGCGAGCTCCTTGGATTATTCAGTAAATGCGCGAGAGCCTGCCGCCGAGCGGCGACGGCCTCTTTCGACGACTCGGGGATTAAAAAGACATCCGGGGCTAAGCTGCCGACGGCGATGGCTGCCGCGTGTTTGTTAACAATGGATCGCGAAAGCATTGATATGGGTATTTTCAAATTACGCGCGAAATTACTCCCGAGTAGGCTATTTTTATAATGGCGTTCGACAATTTCTCTTGAAATAGAGCTGCTCTGCCATTAACTTTATTAAAACGAGAATGTACATTGGCGACAGGTTCGATTTCAATGTTTTTTTTTTAACTCGGAGTGTAAATTAACGTCATAATTAAACATTAAATCAAATTCCGTCAGAAATAGTATATTATAAATGGATAACTTTGCTTTTGAGCAATTGGAAACAAAATCGGAAATGTCACTATAAATTAGCACTCGCGTAATTACTCTTTCGTAAAGTGGTCCCTAATTTCTCTTCGATCACTTATTCACGAATCTGCGGCGGAGTCCAATATTTACATTACCTCCCTGTACTTTTTATAATCGAAAGCAGATCAAGCATTGAAATATATACATGAGTTTCATTTTTAGAGAAAAGAGTTGCTTGACCCGATTCCGGCTATGAAACGCGGGGAGGCAATGTAATTAATTAAAATTAAAATGAAAGAAAAAAACTGAAACAAAGCTACTCGCAATTTTAGTACGAGTTCGATAATTCCATTCCTCATCGAGCATTACGAGAGTCATTAATGCAGCTGCTTATCATTCGACTCCACCGCCACTTTACCCCCGCAGTGCCCTCAACCAAAGCTCTTCAAACCCGCCTCGTTCGCGTAACTCTAACGGAAGCCTCGCGCTCTCAAGCTAACGTAGAAAAGAAGCGAGGCGCATACGTACTTCGGACTCCGCAGGTCGACGACGCCCGACTCGACGGACAGCTCGACCTTCTCGCGGCGCTCCCCGGGCAGCTTCACCCTCAGCGTCATCCACTCGCAGGAGGCCGTCGCCGGGGTCTTCAGGTTCATCTGTAATTTATACGCCGAGGAAGGAAATTAGCTGAGCCGGCGGCTTTGCTCCCCCCGGCTTCCAGGCGCGGGATCGCGGAGGAGGAGCGATAAGGCTTATCGCGTTTCGAGAGCTTTTTTCGAAGCCGATGGGGGTATTATTAATGCTCTTTTTTTTCTTTTTCTTTTCAAATTAAAACTGCTTCTTGCGATGCTTGGGCATTGTTTGGGCTTGGAATCGGGATTTATGCGATTTTTTTTGTTCGTATGGAATAAATGCGGAATGATTTATGCTCGAACGTCTTAGTAATGCTGTTTTTCAGGCTCTTTGATAAATTCCATCGTTTAAATGCCATTAACCAAATTCCTAAGTAGTAACTTGTAGAAAACTTTATAATAATCACACATTGAATTTGTTGAACTTAAAATAATTAGTCGCCAGCTTCAACGATGCATTTTCCTAATATTCAAAAAAAAAAAAATCGCTTACCTCGGAAAACGATGAAATCCATAACGCTTAAGTTATAAATCGCTTTATGCAAAATCTTACCCCGAGAAAAATGTCCTCGGTGCCAACAGCTTGCTTGAATTTCATCTCGTACTCGGGGATCTCTCGCGGATCTTCGCTCTGGAGATCCGCGATTGCATTCACCTCCGCCGGATGCCATATATCAGAATTTGGAATGCTTTTCTCTGGCTTCGATTCCGCGGTCGTCGATGCGGCAGTCTCATTTGATTTGCCAATGCTCGAAGGAGCTAAAACTTGTCTATTATTATCGAGTACATTTTTAAGCGAGGATTATGAGCAATTGCGATGGAGATTAATTGATTGATTTGTTTCATTGATTAATGCATTGAATTAGGGGGCAGAATGTTTTCAAGAAATGATTTTTTGAAAAAATTCAGCTATTTGACAATGTTTGATGATTAAAATAAGTAAAGTAAATTTTTTTTGTTGAAATTAATTTAAATTGTAGGTATTCTATTAAGAAAACTATTATTAAAATACCAATTTTTTTCCGAGATAAACGCTGCCTAAGGTCGTCATCATCCTCCGAATCTGAATCGTCTTTAGGAGGCGCAAATAATTCCTGAAGATCCTTAATTTGCTGAACGCTGAATGTTTCCATTATTCCGCTGTATACTTTGTGAATAATTGTAACTGTAGAAATCTAGAAATGCACCTGCAATAATGCTTCCCAAAATAATAACAGAAACAGTTTCCAGTTCGAAATTCAATAAAGAAAGCTACCATAGCAACTACGGGAAACGTGGCGCCATCTTTTTAAACTAGTTTTAATTAAAACTCTTTCCCAGTTTTTAATTTTAATTTAATTGTTTTTATAGGATGTTATTATTTTATAAACATTTTAGAATTATTTACAAAAACATGTTTGATTCTTTATTATAAAACTATTACGTACAAAAATATGTACAATGGCATTTACAGCCCATTATTTAATTTAAAATATTAAGATATATTAGTTTATTTTTTTCTCCGTTTCTTATCTTTCTTTTTCACGCTTTTCTCTCTCTTTTGATTTTTTTCTCTTTTATTATCTTGTTTAGTAACTTTCTTTTTCTTACGCCTCTTGTTTTTTTTCTTTTTTTCGTCTTCTGATGATTCTGTAATTATAGCAAAAACAAATTATTAAATCGTACAGAAACGTATTAAGAAAAAATAAATGACAAACTATAATAACTTTTTACCTGCTTCTGATGAAGAATCTGATGATGACGATGATGAAGAACTGCTAGAACTACTACTACTGCTACTGCTACTACTACTGATACTACTTGGTGGTTTTTCTTCCTTGACTTCAACCACAGGTTCAGGTACAGGTTTTGGTCTATTTTTCAAATGCTCTCGTAAGTCATCTCTGCAGAAGAAAAAAAAATCATTAAAATGCAAGACTGATTTTAAATATAAATAAATTTCGAATTAAATTCATAAAGTATATGATTATTCTTACGTTAAACCGCCAAGACCAATCGAAGTGAAGAAATTGATTGCAAATCGAGTGTTTTTGGGATCGTCTTTGGGAAACAGACCTGAAAAGGCCTCCTGCAATTCTCTGTAAAATTAGAAAAACTTATTAAAAAGAATTCGCAAAGAAAATAATATTATTCTAAATTAATAACATACTCGTCTTTCAGTTTTCCATTCAGTTTTGGAAGTCCCATATATTCGGATAATTCTTGAAACAATATTTTAATAAAAACTCTACTAGAGCTGGTTGTATCTTCCTCGTTCAATTTAATATTTGATAATACTGCCCAGGAAATTGAATCGGTTATTAGAAGATGCGCAAAAAATTTAGCTACGTTACGCAATCGATTCGTATCAAGTCGATGTATTGTATCGTAAGAATCTTTAAATATCTGTTCGAATGGTGATACATACGTTCGGTTGATTTTACAAAATCTCTGAAAAACAAACATTTTATTTAGAATACAATTTCTTTCAAAATTTATATATTTAAAGTATTTTTCCCAACTCGGGCATGAAATGGCCCTCATTTCACGCTAGAAAGTAGCGTAGAAAATCGAGCATTCCAAACATTTGTCAAAATCGTTTGTCCGAACGGGGAAAAAAATCACTTTTCCCCGCCTCCGGCGGTGTTTACCGGACGAAGAAATCACTTTTTTTGATTTTAAAAATTTAAAAAAAAATTTTTTTTCTTTGTTTTAAACTATTTTTTATTACTTCTGTGCACGATTTGAAATGCACGATCATCTACCCAATTTTCTAACACAAAATGTGAGCCTTTCATGCCCTCGTCGACAAAAACACAGTGTGTAACACAGGGTGAAAAGCTATTTCAGACTCGGGTGATGTATTTTCAGCACTGGTCTCTGTCTCGGGCGCCCTCGACTCCGACTCGTGCTGAATACCTCACCCTCGCTAGAAATAGCTCATTTTCTCCCCTTGTTGCACAATGTACTTTTTACCTACCCCGGCCAATAAACCAAAAAATTTTTCATAAGTTCTCATTTCTGCGCAACAATCTAGAATCATATGGCAAAGTTCGAGTTCTTGACCTGGTTTCAGTTGCATTTTCATGAGTTTATGAGCACATTCTTCAAAATCAAGTGAAGAATGTATTGTCAAATAAATTGTTCGCCTAAGAGCTGTTAAATTAGTTTCAGTTTTATCAATTATAACACCTCCATCTGCTTTCGCTTCTTCGTTATTTTCATCTGATTCCTCTTCTTCCTCTTCATCTTCACTACCTTCTTCCTCGTCTGAACCACTGTCATCCGTGTTCAGTATTACTTTACTCAATTCCTTGTACTTCTCTTCATTGGCAGTGTATTCATTATCAAACTTAAACACGTCTGAAATAAAACGTTTCAAATTAATAAGTAAAATATTTTTTTTATAATAGCTAATTTTTATTAGAATAAAAGCATACTTAAAATATCTTGTCCATCTAATGCATCATCAAGGTTTATTATATGTACAATTTGATCTTCTTCTTCAACAAGATCAAGCTCTTTAGGGACTGATACATAATCTTTGAAACCATCTTTTCGAATTTGAAATATAACTTCTATCATATATTGAATCTGAAAAATAAACACTTTTGTAAGTTTTGTTTTTAGCTTCCAGAAAATATTTAAATCTTAAAAATTGAATTTACTTACTCTTATGTCTAACTGACCCTCGTGTAAAATATGTCTTAAAATCTCAAATATTCCAGTAAGACCTTTATTGCTAACTTCAGTCAATTTCATACCACACTCCTTTAAAACTGCTATAGCTACTTCTATAGAATCGTCTGTCGGATTTTGTACTAATATAGTAAGGATCTCCAATATTAGAATTTCGAAAGCAACACCTTGATTTACTAAATGTGCTATGAACATTGCAGAGGATATACAAATTGTTTTGTCATTTCTCCGGTATCCTCGCTTGAATTGAATAACCAAACGTGTCAATATCAGCTCACCTACAAGTGGAAACTGACATATAAATTAGAAGATTGAATTAAATGTTATTTTTTTCAAATAATCATCATAAATAATGAATTTCTATACTTACTTTTGTATTTATAATAGCCACTAGAGCTGCATATACAGGTGTAAATGTGAGAGAAGCTGCCTGAGCCTGAATTACCGATCTAGCCAATAAACCTCTACCTCTCATAATGTTTTCTTTTAATAAATCTCGCGTTATAGGTCCAATATTGCTTGTATTAACTTTATTGATGAAGCCATGAATAGATTTCTTTAAAGCTTCCCAAGCAATGCGTTGGTAAGCAGGACCACTTTTATCACTTATTTCTGCTTGCATCATACGTAATTTAGCAGGTGGAATATAAGCACCACCTGTTTTCGAAGTCAAGGTATCCACTATTTTTCTCTGCTTAGGAGGAATAGTTTCATCAGATGTGTCTCCTTTCATATTTTTCTTAGGATCATCAGAACTCTTTTTTAACTCAGTTCCATAATATGAATTACTAATTTCTCCATAATCACTGTCTTCATTCCTCTGTTTGTACCTGTCTTCTCCGTCTCTTTCTCTATACCGATCCTCTCTGTCTCTTTGCCTGTATCTATCTTCTCTATCTCTATCTCTATCTCTGTATCTGTCTTCTCTTCCCTTTTCTCTATATCTGTCGCTTCTGTCTCTTTCTCTGTACCTATCTTCCCTATCTCTATCTCGATACCTGTCTTCTCGATCTCTGTACCTATCATCTTTATTTCTGTCTCTATACTTTTCTTCTCGATCCCTTTCTCTATTTCTATTCTCTCTCTCCCTTTCTTGATACTTTTCATCTTCATCTTTGTCGTTATGTTCTCTGTCATTTTTTTTATACTTTTCTTCCTTTTCATTTTCTCTATACTTTTCATCCTTATCGTTTTCTTTACCTTTTTCTCTCTCTTCGGATGACTCTTTTACATATCTTTTTTCACGTTTTCTTTCTTTATGCCGTTCTTTTTCTGAATTTTCCTTTTCACTTTCTTGATACCTTTCATCCTTTTCCTTTTCTTTATACTTTTCATCCCTTTTCTTTTCTTTATATTTTTCATCTTTATCCTTTACTTTATCTTTTTCTCTTTCTTCAGATGATTCTTTTACATATCTTTTTTCATGTTTTTTTTCTATATTCTGGTCTTTATCTGAATCTTCTTTTTCACTTTCTTTATACTTTTTATCCTTATTCCTGTCTTTATCTTTCTCTCTCTCTTCAGATGACTCTTTTACATATCTTTTTTCACGTTTTTTCTGTATATTCCAGTCTTTATCTGAATCTTCTTTTTCACTTTCTTTATACTTTTTATCCTTATTCCTTTCTTTATCTTGTTCTCTCTCTTCAGATGACTCTTTTACATATCTTTTTTCACGTTTTTTTTCTTTATTCCGCCCTTTATCTGAATCTTCCTTTTCACTTTCTTTATACTTTTTATCCTTATTCCTTTCTTTATCTTTCTCTCTCTCTTCAGATGACTCTTTTACATATCTTTTTTCATGTTTTTTCTCTATATTCCAGTCTTTATCTGAATCTTCTTTTTCACTTTCTTTATACTTTTTATCCTTATTCCTTTCTTTATCTGGTTCTCTCTCTTCAGATGACTCTTTTTCATACCTTTTTTCACGTTTTTTCTCTTTATGCCATTCTTTATCTGAATCTTCCTTTTCCTTCTCTTTATACTTCTCATCTTTTTGTTTTTCTTTATATTTTTCATCTTTATCCTTTTCTTTATCTTTTTCTCTCTCTTCGGATGACTCTTTTACATATCTTTTTTCACGTTTTCTTTCTTTATGCCGTTCTTTTTCTGAATTTTCCTTTTCACTTTCTTGATACCTTTCATCCTTTTCCTTTTCTTTATACTTTTCATCCCTTTTCTTTTCTTTATACTTTTCATCTTTATCCTTTTCTTTAACTTTTTCTCTCTCTTCTGATGATTCTTTTACATATTTTTTTACACGTTTTTTCTCTTTATGTCGTTCTTTATCTGAATCTTCCTTTTCACTTTCTGTACTTCGACTCGTTTTATCCCTACTCGATTTTCTGTTTCTTGATCTGCTTCTATCTCTACCTTTTTTTCTTCGACTCCTTTTTTCTTCTTTATCTTTGTCACGGGCTTTCTCATCATCTTCACGTCTGTTTAAAAAATAAAGTAGAAGTGGTGAACAATATTTTTCTAACCATATTTCTAACCTAAAAGTAACAAGTACCTAATAATCAAAGTTTTTACCTTTTAATATTGCTTTTTACATTATCACTGTCAGATGAAGAACTTCTTCGTCGTTTTTTCAATTTTGCATCCATGATACTCTCAGAAAAGGTGACAATTCAATAACTTTATACAACTTTTCAGACTGCCGGGGAGGTTGACAAATAGCCTTCCGCGACTTAGCCTATATACTGGTTAGTTAAACTAACCTAGAGTTTTCAATGCGTCGTGGTAAGCGTTGGATCTTGGATTATCTAACTTGGATAGCACCGCCATGCGGACGGCGGCTGAACCTTTCTCGGTGCCAAAACAGAACTGCTACTTGTCCGACATCCGTCTGCGCGACTTATATATACGAATCTTCCAGCTTCCGTTTTGGCTTGTATATTGCACACTCTAGCGCTAATATCAGCCTGGAGGCCTGAACCAATAAAAATTTTGAGCATATATACCGGACTTCCGGTGCAGACTGCCAACGTTTATTGAACGTCAACTTTATTAGATGCATTTTATGAAATATTTTACTCTTAGAAATAAAAATTATTTTATTATTTGTCTTCGGATACTTGAGTAAAATAAAAAGATGTTCTTATTTGCGATGAGATATTAACTAATAAAAATTAACTAATAAAAATAATTTTTTGATAAATTGCAGAGCGCGCAAAAGCTGAGCATAAAAGCATTATCGATTGAGAACGCGAAAAAAGTTTCATCAGTGCGGCGGAAGATGACGTTACATACATTTTGAGGCAACTTTTTCAAATCAAATATTTATATTGGACAAAATAGTTACCTAAGTAACATTATTTTCATTATATTTATAAATAACAATGAACAATCAACAGATTGACTTTAAAACACCATATAAGTCTTCACTGTTCTATAAAGTGCTTGAAACTTCGTTCAACATTCTAATTCAAACGACCTATATTATAGGAATTTTAAAACAAATAATTTTTGAAAAAAGAATTTAAATACAATAAATTTAACTAAAAAAGCTTTTTCTCGTTTCTATTAAATTACCTTATAGTGTAAACAGGAAATGATTTCCGAACCATCGGGAATTTAAAAGTCATCTACAGTACGATTAATTCTTATGTTAAACTGACTGCACCGGTTTTGTAAACCACTTCTTATTTAATTTGTTTATAAAAGAAAGTAACGAAGTTCAAAAAACAGTATTATTATGCTTCCGATATTTGCGCCTTTATCTTTTTACAACCTTATATTTTTAAATCTTTCTTATAATCATTTAAATAATCCTACTTGTTTATCCCGATTTTATATTTGTAAACAAATTTGAAATTCCCGTATAATCAAAATCTTAGACTTTATCATTGACTGCTTAAATTAAAAGAATAGCTTGATCACAATTAATGAATTCAGCCACTCGAGGAATATCGGCGATTCCATAATCTGTTGAACTCGAGATTTTTGTTTATACATCTCCTCGCTCCTCGAAACGATCGCACGGCGATCCCTTTGTGCCGCGTTTATTTACGTATGCAAACGAAGATGACTTTGCCGAGAGGCCGAAGGATTTTACGCGGAATCGAGGAAAAACGAGCTTTCTGCGGACGTTAAATGCGACCTGGCCCTCTTGCTGCGCTCTCGTCCATTCGCTGCAGAGCACACAGAGATCATCGCTAATTTCTAATTTCGCCGATTCGCTCAGGGGGGAGGTGACGCAGTGCTTTTCTTTTCGTTCTTTTAATGCAAATCGCTAAATGCGTTGCGTATGTAAGTTCGAAGGTTTAGACTGAAATTTCGAGATTTTTAAAATATATTATACTATTTTTAAACGAGTTTTTGGTGTGAACTGCGCAAAATGAGATGATATAAACAAACGGCAGTATTTAATACGTCTCCGGCGTTATTGAGTCATCGTTCTTTGTTTTAAATATAAATTTGAGAAAGAAACACTTACCGATTAAACAAAAAAACTTATTTAAAACGGCCTCATTCTTGCATAAAATTTCCATATTCCTCCCGTCTATTGTGTAAAGCGATGCAAAGCGATCTTTTTTCCGGAATTCGTTATAAAACAAGCCTTTCATAAATATTATTATACTAATCCATTCAATAGAAATATGCACTGGTTAATTGGGATGACGTCTGAATGCGTTTCACTCGATAATAAAACAGCTCGCCTCGTAACGACATTAATTTTACAATCCAACCTTTTACGTCGCGAAGCTATAGTTTTTCTCGAGGTTTCGCAATTCTACTTAACTTTAACGATTCGTGTGATGTGGTGACGGCGAAAGTTAAGATGTCGCGATTTGTTACATATGAATATACAGTTTTAACATTTTTATGAATAATTGAAGCAACAAAGGGTTACTTAGTAATGATAAATTTTCGTTGCGTTCAGTTTTATGTTTAAATTCCACAGTAGTAGCAAGTGAATCCATTCATTTGTACCAGCATTGATATGGAAATAAAGATATCAAAATTTGCTCACGTACAGATAAAAGTATATTGAAGCAAGTGGTATGATCCTTTCATATTTGAGCAGTTATTGGAAGACTATAAAATTAATAAAAATAAAGTTCAATCAAATTGGCAGAATCATTATCACATTTAGGCATACTGAGTAGGAAGTATAAAAAATACTGTAAACAAAACTTTGATAAAGCCTTTATCTTAATATTAATTGTATCTAAGAAGCTAATTAATACCGCTGAATATTTCATCATGTATCATAAACGAAACAATAATATAGAAACAAATATCAATAAGATCCACGACTTCTACAGGCAAGCGCTGTAACTTTTTTCACCTCTCTATTATCTGCAGACGTCGCGCGTGATTTCAAAAGGTGCATCTATATACACGATAAAATTGTGTCACTTCACACTCGATTTGCGAAAGTCTTGCGGTCGAGGCGCAGAATCCATTAGTAATTCCCTCGGAGACGTACTTCTCCGCGCGACCGTCAAAGGTTCAAAGTTCGTCGTATCTCACGCCTCGGCGCACGGATAATAAGCACAATGCGATGAGCATTCCAGATACGGGACAGAGGTCGACTTTCGTTCGCGTGCACTCTAACACCATCCGTCGCCCGAGGGAAATTACCTCGGCGGCGAGTCGTGTTATTTAATATTTGCCGACAGCCGCGGCCCGGCGGATCGTTACCTCATCGATTACTTCTCCTTTTGTTTTTCCACTCGCCGCCTAGTAATGATAAGTGCCTTCCATGCAGGAACTTTCCTAAGTGCGGCAATCTGCGGCGATTGAATTTCATTGTACGGTATCGAAATCCGCGTTTGCTATTGAATTAAAGCTGCGTGTCGACACGCGGGAGATCGGGTTTCACATCCTTCCGCGCAATTTCGTCGACGATCTCGCGCGTCGAGGCTAAAAATTTCGCGGCGTTGCATCTCTCTCTCTCTCTCTCTCACTCGCTCGCTCGCGGGCCGAGCGTTTATTTACGCGCCCGCGGTAAAGTAGCGCTCGTAATGGAGGCATAGATGGGAATGATTGTGCAAATGAATTTTTTTTCCTCGACGCGAACCTGCGTCAAATAATTATACCCGCGCTCGTAAAAAAATTCCGACCGTTCGCCGGAGTAGTCGAGCTTTTAAAGCATTTGTTATTGGGCACGCCGATTCGACGACGGGGTCATTGAGTCAGGTGTAAATGGAACCTGTAATTCTTGCGTTTTTTTTTGTTGCTTTGTTTTATTTGGAAATGTTTCGTTCGTTTTGATGTTTCGATGGAAGATTAGTTTTCCTTTTTCGAATTGATGAAGTCATCCAGGAACATCTATATTTTGTTTATTACGTAATGATAAAACTTTTCGAACTAAATGGATTATAAAAACTCGCGATAAAACAGGTCTTTCCGCGATACAAAAGGAATGTAACAAAGTTTATTGCATAAAGAAATTAATCACTTCAATCGAATAGCATTGCTTATTAAAATTTACACACCATCCAAGAATAATAATTTATTTCGAAACGATCACACGTGAAACGTTGATTTCCCTAAAACGAATCATACACGGCATTAATAAAGCAGCCTTTCCCACACTTCTGCCCGTCTCCCGCATCTCCGACTCCCTCCTCCCGCATCCAGCGGGTACATCATCGTCTCCCGGTGTCCCGAAAAATCAGCGCTCGATCACGCGGCGGCCGTCCCGCTCGTCGTCGTTCCCCGGCCGCGTCGGAGGGCTGCCGAGCAGCGCGATCGCGTGATTGACCAGCGTCGTCGCGGCGGGCGCTCTTGAAAATTCGCGCGGCAGCGGCGCATGAGCCCTGCACATGCACACACCTGCGCAATTGCGGAGGCTGGCGTGTTCCCGCGGCGGCCAATCGCCGCGCGGAATTGTGGTGCGACTCGCCGGCCGGGCGGAGGGGGGGAGAGAGAGCAGTGCCGTGGCGCGAGTCCGCGAGGGCCCCCCACTCGCGCGCCGCCGGCGCGTGGAGTATGAATGGGAGGAGAGGCGGCGCGAATCGCGCGATTCTCGATGTACGCGAGGCTCGCTTCTAATGAGAGCGGCTATTGATCTTGCTTTTTCGAGTATAGGACGTGCGGTAAGCTCGAGTGTAGAGGCTTGGGGATGATAGGTTTCTGGCGCGTTTTTTTTTTCTTTTCTTTCGTTTCGGTGAGCGTGTAAACGGAAATATAGCGAATTTGGCAGAGTGACAATTTGCTTCGTTCTGGGAAGAGAGGAGGTTTTATTTACGTTCTGTTGAATCAGTAGTTTCAATGAAAGTTTTTAAAAATAATCTCGATGGCATTAGGAGGGAAGAGGCTTCGCGCGAATTGGAGTACTACTATAGTATTATAGATTCGCGATCGTCGCGGCGGAAAACGTTACGGAGCGCTCGGCCAGAAGTAAGTATAACGACGGGCTCGGCCGGATTCTACTACAGAATGATTTTGAGAATAATTCAAACCCAAATATTTAGAATGATTTTAAGAATAATTTTAACAAATAATTTGAACCCGAATTTTACAAATTATTTGGAATAAGTGGAAGGCACGAATAATTATTGAAATAAATGTTTCAAATTTTTATGTATAACATTAAGAACAATTACATTATAAAATAGAACTGTTCGAATGAGAAAAAGTGGAATAGTGAACTTATTCCGAAAGTTTTATTGATGTGTTGAACTCTACTACCGTCTGGCATGTTGGTAAACCAAAATAAAAGTTTGATCTTTTCCTCGTTTATATACAAAAAAAAGTAAAAGTTAATTTTCTAACTTAATCATGCGAATTTGTGTAACAGACTTGATAATGCTATCAATTTCTGTAAAATAAAATTGATGGAAAAATAAATTTAATAAGCGTGATATCTTTGAACCATAGCGTTATATCTAAATTTACGTTTTTCTATAATATTACATTTAAAAATGACAAAGTAATCTTCGCCGCAATGACATTTATATGGAGACACAAAAAAAAAATTTTGATGAATTTACTATATGAAACGTGCAAAATTTCAAATATTAGATTCAACAATCTTGCTTGCTGATACAATAAACAACAATTGAAATTATTATCCAAACAAGTACAATTTCTAAATAAATAGAAATTGCAATGAAGCATTCTTCCTTAGTTCCATTTATCCTTTCTCAAGAACATATCCCGGCTCAGCGCTTACAGATGCGGGTCGCACTTGACGGCCATTGCACTAATAGCCGTATCGGCCGAACATTTGTTTGCTTTGATTTATTAAATTGAACAATCACGTGGACGCGCTATGGAGATCAGCCGCTTATGAGCTGATAAAACAACCGTATTAAATTAAATGATTATACGTGCATCACTTATCGAACGTTGCGTAAAGGTCAATTTTATAGATCGCCTATAGAGAACGCGATAATAATGCAAACATCGATCGAACGCACCTCGTGATGTGTTCGATCTGCGAATCGAGTGTTGAGGTGGAGGACCGCTGCTGCAGATTATTTTAATCTGCATTTTTGTAATCAATTTCTGGTTTCAGATTTATCTGCAATGTTTTTTGCCTAATATGTTTCGAAGATAACGCGATAATTGTGAAAGAAATGAAGCATTATGATTATTCCGCTGATTTGTTCTAAATATAGAATATTTGAGAATCGACTTAAGTTGGTCAGAATAATTTCATAGAAAAGTTTGTAATTTTTGGCTTATACTACCTATATTATTCAGTTCTATATCCAATAAACAGGTTTTTTCCCTATTATTCTAAAGTTTTTATCTCAACTGCATACTTATTGTCTTAAAACCTTTGCATTGCTGAAAAGAAAGCAAAATGTAACGCTGTCAAGTTTCTATGTAAAATTTGTTTACATTTATTTGTCAGAAGAACTTCTTCGTCACTTTTTTCAATATCCATAGAAAATTTGTTTCGCTCATTTTTATTAATGACGTAAACTGACAATATTTTTTTAATCAGGTTCGAAATTCATTGGACGGTCCAATTGTTTTATGAACTGGAAAGCGCGTTAAAGTATTCGCTGGGCTAATGATGATAATAGAGGAAAATGACTTTGTTATGACGTACTTGAGTGATGCACTTTTGCGATCGTCATTGAAATTTCAGACAGCTTCGAATCCACTTGCATATTTAACGAAGCTAATTGAATGGGGATCTTAATCTAAAAGCCTTTAATGGTATATCTTGCAACTGAGCGAAACAATTATTTTTGTAATCGTTTTGAATTAGATTTTGAGGGCACGCAATGTCTTAGATAATAGTTAAGCTTGTATACATATGTGGAGTTTTGTAACGAGAAAAAGAAGAAGCTCGTTATAAAACTAATGAAGCGTTTGTTTTTGTACAACAAAGTGGATAATAATCTTGTCTGCAAAAAATTGCTTTTTATTTTCATCTAAGAGTAATTGACTGTGGTGGCAACGCAGATGGGACAGAAATTTTATTTTATTTCAGGGGGTGTTAATGCTGCAAATCTTCTAAAAATAATATATTAACCCAATAACAAGGGGATAAAAAAAAGCAGAATTGCATTAAAATCTAATTTGAATCTTCTTTCACCTCACGCAAACGTTTATTATCGATTTCTTTTTCGTGGTAAACTGACATCATTTACCACATGAAGTAATTGATAAATATTATGTCATTTATAGATATCTTTATATATTATATATATTATATATTATTTATAGATTTATAGATATCCTTTGATTTAAATCAATAATTCAATCATTGAATCAAATTCAATAGGTTATTTTACTTTCTCAAAAACTCTTAATATTTTTAATACAAAAAGTTACTTAATAAAGTCAATTATTGAACATTTGACTTTAATTATTAAATGTTGCGTAATTCTGAATAGAATTAAAAAAATCTCGTTTTTTGCGCAATTTGAATAAGCCAATTGTTCACTCTAAGCATTCGAGTTTCATTTACGTAGGTGTTTCCGCGTTGGATTTTGATAAATAAAACGAACACGCTGTGTTTTGGAGTTTCAATAATAAAAATATATTTAATTTAACAAGCACTTAGAAATTAGTTACAACTTGGGGCGAGAAAAGATAAATTTTGAGTTTCAAAACGAATGACTAGTTCATTTTGGTCCAAGTGTTTGGCGTCACAGTTTAAGTTACAAGAGATAATAAAAGCAAAAACAATGCTTACTAAAATTTTTTACACTTTGTTTTTATACCTCCTTACCTATAAAAACGTAGTCACTTATTACGTTAATTACACAATGTTTATGTCGCCTATTAATTTCATTGAAAAAACGATCAAATGGACTGAAAATTATTATTGTTGCGTACATTGAAACTCTCCTTTGCCCATAATTTTCTAGCTAATTAGTAGCGTTTGCCATCGACCCCTCGTGAATTCAAATTATTTCATAAATCCACAAAGTCTCGAAAAAATTATTAGCATTTTCCTCAAATTTCCGCGAAGCGCATATTTACAAAGCAAAACTTGCACTGACAAAAGAATTTCATTATCGTTTTTTCTTATGCCATAAATTATTCAACCCGAAGCGTCCAGTCAAATGTTTAAATTATTACTCCTCGAACACACAATCGTCGGCTCTCAATCCCTAAAAAATGAATCCCCCGATTAGCCGACTTGCCCCGAAACGGAGCCACCTTCGAGCTCGTAAAATTCGCTCGCTCGAAGAGGGTTATCAAGGCCGCGAAATCCGCGCGTGTCAATGCAAAAAAGCGCGTAGGCGCCGTAGAAAAAAGGGGGTCGAAGAAAGTGGCGCTTATCTGCCACGAGCGGAGCATCCGCGCGGCTCGTGCCATTGTCCGGCGGGAGAAAACGTGCGCGAGCGATGACTGTCCGTTCCTCTCCCGCCCCGGCGGCGCGAGAGATGGATCGAAAAAACTCGCGGGAAGAAGGTCAAGGTGCAAACGCATGCTTGAAATTTCGCAGGCTCGTGGCTTTAAAGTGCGCTGAAATTTTTAAATATTGTAATAAGCTGCGTGACGCAACTGAATTGACTTGGATTAGTGTATGAAGTGCGTATTTAGCGGCGGATCTTTTGACGAGACTCGCCGGATGTTGTAGAGCCGCTCGGTCGAATTCCTGTGTTATTTTGAATATTTAGGAAAACGAGCAATTTCGGTTGCGCATAAGGAAAAAATGATAAGGTTATAATTTAGGATGTCATGGGCTCGTTGCGCTTTTATTGTGTAATTTTTGACAATGTCTTATTTGAAAGATTGAAGACGCTTTTTAAATTCGCATTATTCTTCAAAAAACGTAATAATGTAATGTAGGTACAAACCTGTAATCTATTAAGATAAGCAAAAATTCATTTCGCTATTGAAAAATTGCGCGATAATTCAGCAATTTGCGCAACTCAAATATAAACTTTAATTTCCCAGCTCGCCCAATTTTATTTATCTTACAGTTTACAGCAAACGATCGGTTTAGCCTCGGAACGAGGAAAACGCCGCCGCTAACGATTCGAAAATTCAAATTTCGGGAAGTTCGCGTCGGGCGCCGCGAGCAAACAATCGCCGCTCGCGCGTCGCTTGAAACGAAAATCGTCGCTCGCAATTTTCCCTTTTTCGAGAACGTCACCCAGGTCGATCAACCTATCGGGCCATCGGGCGCGGTGTGGAGCTCGGTGGAAGTTCTCCTCGCGCATGGCAAGCTCAATACAGCTCTAGAACTTAACGGCATGCAGACGTTTGGCGGCCGGCTTCCTTCCCCATCGCTGCTGCTTGTGCCTCCCCTCTAAACCACGCGGTCGCCGCCGCCGACACCTCTTTCTCTCCCGACGATAGGTATACTCTCTCTCTCGTGTCGTCACTCTCCTTTGCTCGTGTGCATAAGGTGTATATACGCGCTTATACACGCTCCTCATTTATTTATCGTGGGGAGAGAGAGAGAGAGAGAGAAGCAGAGAGGGAGGGAGAAAGAAGGAAGGAGCAGAGCAGCAGTGGTGGGGTATTATAGCGAGAGAGCGAGCCACTCGTCGGTTTCACCAGCAGTTCGCAGTCGTCTGTCGCTCGAGTCGCATTCGTCGATTTCTGTGCTTCGATTCTCGCCCCTGCGGCAAGTCCCTCTCGAGTCCTCGCAGCGGACACGCAGCCACGTTCTTCTTCGCCTTCTGTGAGACAGTTCCGATCGATCGCGAACATGAACTACGCCGCCGAGATGGCCAACACAGCCGAGAATAACAGGTGAGGAAAATCGCCGCAGAGGCCACTCTTCTCTCTCCGCGCCCACTTTCTACAGTCACGCACGACACGCGGCTCCCTTTTCTCCTTGGAGACAGCGTCGAAAATACACGGGAGCCCGGCCCTTGGCCCGAAATATCCCCCTTCGGTCGAAATCAGCGAGTCGGGTCCTCTTCTTTTTTTTCCTCCAAAGCGTACACTGCAGTTTGCGGGCGTGTATACACATCGGAGGGCAGACGGCGTGTTGGAGTCGACTGCGCATGCCTGGGCGCATGGCCTGATGCCGTGTCCGCGTCATTATGTAGAGAAGACTTAGTTCCTGCCTTGCGTTACATTCGGGGAAAAAATCCCCGTCATGCCTTCGTATCGTCAGCTCGACCGGGCTGCTAAAGCCGCTCGATTCGACGTAATGTTCGGTGATCTCGAAAATGGCTATTTTACATCATGTCGCCTGGTGAAATCACGGGATGGCGGTTGGCCCGTTTGTTTTGGGGGCTCCGGTTCCCTTTTGTACGTCGCGTCGTTCGAAAATGTCGTTAATTTCTCGATAGCTGAGCGGCCCGATTCGAGGGCGACCTAATCCGGAATTTCACGGCAATTCAAAACGCCGCGACGATCAAACGTTCTCGGCGGCGGTGGCGGCGGTGGTGCACTTTCGTTACATAAGTGAGACACATCCTAAGAACGCGATTTTATTTTTTCAATGCCAACGTTCTCCCGGCCCCCCAGAATTACAAGTCACTTTCACGCTCGAAATTCTCATTAATGTAACGCAACGTTGCAAAACCGTTCCACCGCGGACGCCGCCGCCTTTAATCGTGTCAATGTTAAACAGTCGTAGCTTTAATCGATTGTACATCTAACGTAACGTTTCCATTATTCAAATCGGAGCTTTATTTATAAAGCGCGCGGCTCGCGCGCGAGTTTGTACAGGGGCTTAGGAGCAATCCCCGCGGAGAGCGGATCTCTCGCGCTATCAATAGCCCCCTCGACTTCCCTATTTTTATCAGGCCGCCGTACAATCGCGCCTCTCCAACCCACTTTGCTCGCGAATCAATCGCGACCTTTGCGTCCGTCGCGGCCCGGGGGAGCTCGGAGAGCCGAAAAACTGTCGCCGACGAGCGCGATCGTTGAGCATCGCATTTTTCGCCGATGCGGACTCGCGTGATTAGTCACGCCTCGATTGCAGCGGTGCAGAAATGGAGGCTGATAAGCGGAGCTGGATAAGAAGGCATTCCTTCTGCGGGAAGGAATGCCTTACCGCGAAAGAGGAAGCGGGAGAGGGTCTGGTTGTAATTGAGGTTCTAATCGCGTGGGACGATTACGAGTGGGGGGGGGAAAGACTTTTGAAGTTCCATTACTAATTGGCGATAGGTTCCCGATAAGTGTGAATGTTCATTTGTTTGGAATTACGGTTTAAAATAAACGACGGTCTGTTGACGGTAATAGTTTTACGGCTCGAAGGTCAGCGCTGCTATTAAAACTTTATTCGAAGCTTACGGACGATAATAACAACAATGGTAAATAAAAGGCTTCGCCTGCGTTTATCGAGCGTCGCTTTAAAGAAACGGTATAGGTTTACATTTATTTGTATGAAATTAGTTCAGAGGAATGCGCTCTTGAACCGTTCGGTTTCTATTTTCGGGTCTTCGTTATATAAGCTGCGTCGGATTTAAGAGTCTCAGAAGGACTTTCTTGCTCTTATAAAAGAAAAATCAAGTTTTAGGCTGCATTTGTGCGCGTGTAAATCGATTTATATTTCTGAGGAACTGAGTGAGGACTTCTTGCGAGCGCCTTAGCCTTCACGTTCCAGTAGTTTTGAAAGTATCCCGGAAGGAGTGCGTAGAAATTTCCGCATTAAAAATTGCATACTTTTGCAGGCAAAAAAGCGCGTTTTCTCCCGATCCATGAATGATTAATGAATCTGCGCCATTTTAACTGAAAAATCACACCTCTCGAGCAGCCTTATCCTACCAGCCGCCGACATCGTTCGATTAACGATAATCGAAAAAATATTAAAAAAAAAAAGAAGAAAAAAACCCCACTACAAAGGCCTTGAGCCAGCGCAAAAATAAAGAGCTCGCTCCTATTCTCGAGCGGGGCAGCTCCTCCGAGTTATCGTTCTAATCTCGCTCTCGTGCAACGTATCGTACGATGCCGACGTCGTAATCGGCGGACCAATAAAAAAAGTGTATCAGGAGTCGCGCGGCGGCGCGTGCAGCGCTCGAAAAAGCGCAACGCCAGGCCGCTCTCGCACTTTCCTCGCTCGCGAGTTTCGACGCCGGCGGGAAACTCTTGGCCAATCCTCGGGAATGTCGCGCGTTCATTCTTTTTCTCTCTCAGTCTCTTTTTTTCAGCGCGAAAAATTTTCCTCCGTCCCGCGCGAAAAGCTGCGCGCGCGCGGGGTTCATTGTCGAAGCGGACGGTGTACGGTTAGTCGGCTGCTTTTTTTTTTTTTCGAGTCGGCGTCGCTATCTCAAGGTTAAAGAGTTTTAAGTTCTAACGCATTATTCTCGTTTTTCGCAGGCTGCTTCGGCGAGAAAATGAAATTCTTGCTCCAAGTGTTTTTGAAACAATGGCCATTAACTATCGTTTATACGCCTTGTATGCCTAATGGGAATTTGAACGTTTTTGCGGCAGACGGTTAATTATGGTTGGTAGTTAATTAAACGGAAGGAATTCCAGACGAACAGTATTATTACCGCAAGTGAGACTGCAAAAATGAAGCTTCGTTTTTTTAAAAAAAAAAGATTATTGCACTCCCGAGCAGCTTAGCTGTTGCGTCAAAATTAAGCGTAAAAACTTATCAAACGCCGCAGTAATCTGCCGGTTGTTAAATTTTCGCAGTCGACGGCGTTTCCTTCTCCGGGTGTAATAGCACCGTTAAGACCAGCGTCTAATTTTTAATCCGCAGAACCAGAAAAATTAATCGAAAGACTCGTTAACGTTTCCCAGGCCGCGTATTGAGTAACAACGCTCTCCAGCGAAAATCGACGCGCAGCGGCCGCGCCGTCGGTGCTCTCCCATAAGTAGGTCGAAAAAGCGGCGCGCTCGCCAGCGTCGATAAGCGCTCTCGAGGAGAAAAAGAGAGAGAGAGAGAGAGAGAGAGAGAGAAAAAAAGAGAAAAAGAAGCAAGAAAAAAGCAGCGGCGACTAACGAGAGTAGTCGCGCTCGTGCCACTTGGAAAGCGGAACGCGGCGCGGTCAGTGACGCCTTCGGCGCGATGATGCGGACCAAAATAATCCTAGTGAAATCGGAATATACCTTTCACGCCGGCGGACGACGTCTCTTCCTCTCCTGCGGGGCACATCTCTCTCTCTCTCTCTCTCTATCAGTACATCTCTCCGTCGGTGTCCCAGTTCGCCGGTCGCGCAGCAGGTTACGTTCCCTCTTTCCCTTTCTTCGCCGACGAGGGGCTTCGGCCGCTGGCCTGGAAAGCGCTCTCCGGCCCTAATGGGATTATATCGTCGCCGACTCGGCGAAATCGACGGAGAACGGCTCTGACGAAATCGGGGGCTCACGCCGGCGTGTAATCGAGCCGCGGTAGAACCGGCCGAGGAGGTATGTAGGTGCCGGTGAGATTTCGTCGAAAGTGATAATGGAGGACGCGCGGCTGCTGGGGCCGCCAGAGGAGCGCGAGGCTCCTTTATCCGGGAGTCGGGTGTCGATTGGCATCTCGCGGAGGACGATCGTTAGATAAATATTGTTTTAAGAGGACAGGTATCCTTGTTGTTCTCCTCGGCGGAGGCGGCGATGGTCATTCGTACGCGAAATAAACAGCCGGGAACGCAAATATGAATATTAACGTCATTCTGGGATTCTTTAAATTCATTTATTAACTCCTACTAGTAAGGGAAGTGTTTTTTTTTTCTGCGCAAAAAAAAAGCCTCTCGATACAATCCATCATCATAATCAAGCGCGTAGCGCATCAACATCCCGTTGGAAACTACCGACAATTAGCCTCCTCCCGGAGTTTAAAAACAGCGTTTCATCCAGAATTGCTTCCAGCTCGCAGCGCCTTAAAAACAGCCTTGACTCTTCTCCGCGCGGCAGCCACCTGTTGGCGCTCCGGCCGCAAAATTTAAAGGTCGCGCGGATACTCCCCTAATTGCCCGGTGGTAAGCGCCGACCCCGAATTTTCGGCCTTGAGTCCGTGTCGCCTGTCGGCAGCTCGCGTCGATCGCGGTGCAAAGGTCGGCGCTCGTTACGTTCCGCGTCGTCGCTCGTTTTTGTCCGCGAAGATTCTACGCCGCGGATTCGTCCACTCGGGCGCAAGAAGTGCTTAATTCCCCGCTATTAAAGAGCGACTGTCGAGACCGAAGAATCGAAACAAAAACTCCTCGTTAGCACGGGAAAAAGGAAAAGGAGCTCGCTTTCTAAACGAAAAATGCCCCCTTCCCCCGGCCGCCGTCGTCGGCGATCAGGGCCGCGCGAGGCGGCCTCGACGCCTCGCGCTGAAAAAGCCCGACGGCGGATGCTTCAATTGCGCGCGAGGGTCGCCGAGGGGTGGCTTCACCTCCCGGCCCCCGGTCGGCGGCTCGATTTCACGCAACGAGGTACGTCCGGCCGCTGGTTCGTTAACCCTGCCGCGCACGATGCACTTGCGCGCGACTTATTTACTTTCACTGAAAAGCGCAAGTGGGGAAAGGCTTCCCGGCGCCGCGGCCGATTCGAGGATGGCCGAGGTGAGGGATTCGGGACCCCGCGGGCTGCTTATACCGGGTTTCGGCTGGTAGCTGTGGAAGATGAGGAGGTTCGCTGGCGAATACATTCCGCGAGGCCATGAATTTGCAAATGAGCGCCGGATAAGTAGCCTCGGAGGAAGCGGCCAAAAAATTTCAAAACTTTTTGCCGCGCGACTTTTTGCGGCCGTATTTGCAAGTGAATTAAGCGACTGGCCTATTATCATCTTCGCCGCTGATGTTTTTTCTCCTTTAGTCGGGATACTTAATCGTCCGTTGACTCGGCACTTGGATATCGCCGAGGAAAACTTACCTGGAGACCAAACTCGTCTTTCGCCAGAAAAAGACCGCGTCCGCTCCTAAAAGTTCGGGCTCCCGAAAACCCGTTCCGAGCTCGCGCCTCGCAGCGATCCTCCAATTTCGCGCGCGCGCGCGGCTTACGCAAGGGCTCGCCGTGTGACGTCGGGTCAAATCACGCGGCCCCGATAATGCACTTAGCCCCCGGTCTCGTAAACGTTAACGAGGCGGCCGCGTGTGACGGCACTCGGACGCCGTGCCGTGAAATACGCGAGCGTGCACTTTCTCGGCCGAGCGATGCGCGCGCGCGCGAGAGAGAGAGAGAGATGCATCGGCGCGCCGATTGCCGAGAGGTGAAGGGCTTCTCGACAAGGTGCGTCTGGAGCTTGGCTCGGTTATTGCCCGCGGTTAAGTGGGCTTTTGGAGAGAGGAGGTATTGGGGAGATCCTGGAGGATGTTAATGGGTTTTGAATATGCGGGCGACGAGGTTTCGCGGAGAGTCGCCCTCCGAGAAGGTTGAAGGCTTGCCTCGGACTTGGTTCGCAATCGTTTTTAAAAGGCTTAATTTCGGCGTTACGATTCGCAAATAGAAATGACTTACATAAGGTTTTTAATCGTTTTAATTATTTTGATATTCTTTGACGAGGCAGTCGTTGCGAATACGTTCCACTGAATAAATTAAAGATGCAGAATTCACCAAGAGCTCATAACGTCTGTTGCATAACTGCTTCATTTATCAAACTCAAATACCCGAACGCTTATTAAACTTACCAAAATACACCGGCAACCTTGGATTTCCCAACAGAATCCCCGAAATTCTGCTTCTCCTTAGAGATAAAAAAAAAAAAAAAAAAAAAAAAAATCACTCGATTAGGAAGGAAGACGAGGAGCCGTGAGACTGCAGGCGAACGACAGGCCAGAAAGTCGACAGCTCGGTCGGTCTCTCTCATAATCGAGAAAGCACTCCCTCTTACCTCATCGCGGCGTAACAGCTCGTTTATACATCAACATTTTTCTCGAGCTGCAGCTCTCGCGAGTCGCCTCGGCGCGCGCGAAGCTCGGAAACTCGGACTCGAGGCGCGCGCGTCGCCGATCCCCCGTGCGATCTCGCGCCGAAAAAAAAACAGCTGGCTTCGGCGAACTCGCGCGCCGGCGGTCGAGGTTCTCCGCCGGCGCGACGGCTGCAAGGCATCGGGCGTCATTACTCAATTGGCAGCCTCTTTGTGCCGCTCAATTCAGGGGTGTATGTGCGTTTGTTAAAGCAGCGCCTTAACTCGCTTACCGCGCGCGCGAAAAAAAAGAAGGAAAGAAAAATGGAAGGAATCAACGAACCCGACGGGCATCGATCAAAGGCACTCCGCGCGGAGACCCGAGACGCTCGCGAGACTATTCCCTGCCGATTGAGCAAGAGTCCAGAGTTCAGGCTCGTTCTATCGGAAAGCTCCTACCGCCTTCCTCGAAAGCTCGAGCTGATTCACGCCGCTAATCGCGGCTGTATTGAGGGCTTCGTGTCGCGGTTATCTATTGTGAGAGAGGCGTCAATTCTGTCTGTCTGGCTTCCTTGAAACTGACAGCTGTGATGATAGGTGTTTTTATTCAAATGCTCGATCGTTCTTTTTTTAGAATATCTGTAAATTTCAAAATTCGCGGAATAATGTTAATTCGGTGGTACTTGTAAGTCGCGTTAGACGTAGATAACGAATTAATTATAAAAAAAACTTCAAATTCAATCAAATATAATGGCGCTTTTAATAACGATTAAAATTCAAGGTTTAAATCTTACAAAAAAATTTACTATCTATTCTTATAGTAACTCGAACGAACTCGAAATTCAAGATCCCCACTTGAAGTGCGCGTCAATTTGCTTTTACTCTAAAATGAATACATTGATTTTATCATCAACGTTTAAGCTTGCACGTCGCCTGCACTTATCACTCAAAAATCATAAATTCAAAACCAATTAGAAAAAAGAAGACCAGCTCCTCTCGATAACCCCCCCCCTCCCTTCCCCCCGTCGAAACCGCGTTTTCCATCGAGACGATAATTTTCCGTAAGAGCGCTCCTAGTAATATTCCGCGGCAATTTGTAATACCAGTTCGCGCGCCGCGGCTTACAAAAGGCGCCGGTCAGCTGAAAGTACAGGTGCACCGAGAGAGGTGTGTACACGCGCGCGCGCGCGCGCACCGGTTGCGCAAAGCGCGGCCGGGATTATTCAATTTGCTTTTTGTCTGTCGTAACGCGCGCGGACACGAAAATCTCGGGACTTTACGAGAACGCGAATGGACGCGGGGAGCTGGGGAGGGAATGTCGGCTGCTGCGTTTTGTTTTTGATTTTTACGAGGGACCGGAGGAGAAGGAGCTGATTTTGTCGAGGTTATTTTGAGAAGTTGGCGTAAAACTCGCCGAGGTTTCTGTCGCGGAATGCGGATTGAAACGTTACGTATAGGAAAAGATGATTCAATGAGAAATTCTAATTACTCATCGCCGAGCGATTATCGCATCTCGCGTAAAAAGGAAAAAAAGAGAATTTGCACATTCGGCATACTTGTTTCAATGCACGCATTGCACACATTGAGTATCAAAACAGCCGTTTCATAATATTGATAACATTCGGCAACAAAGATTGTACTCATTTGTTTATACTTTCGCAAACCTCGCACGTATAGATCGACTCCGAAACCGTGAAACGATAAAACAGTGTTTGGGCCTTCCATCGGCAGAATTACTACGTAGCCGCTAATTTTGTTACACCCACTTAGACGCCGATTTCTCATTATTTCCCAACGAAAACCCACGAGAACAGCCGACGCCGCGCAGGCGTATAAAAGAAAAAAAAAGCCAGTCCCTCGCAGCTCTCGCGTCAATTACGTCTCGATCGATGACTCCCGAATAAAAACCCGTCGACTCATCGCTGATCCTCCTGACGTCAGCGGCCAAGGTGTACATCCTGCCCTCCCGGCGATTTTCCCGGACGCGCGCGCGCATCGTCTCGCGCTATCTCCTCTCTTTCTCTCTCTCTCTCTCTCTCCTCGGCCGGCTCGCGTACATCTGGTGGCGGCGCAAAGCGACACGACTCGGTCACGTGCCCGCAACGCGATCCAGTCGGCCGCTCGATCGGACCACTCGATCGCCGCTCGAAGGCTTTTGGGAAGTCGAGCCGCGGCGCGTGTCCGAGTCGTGAGCCGAGATTCGTCGGCTATGTTCTTAGGTAGCGCGGGGCTTTGGCATATTTCGTCAAACGGTTCTGATTTATCGGGACTGATAGCGAGGCCGATAAGCGCCGATTGAGCGGTTCGCTCGTTTCTTTGAAATCGGGAGAGAAGCCGAGAGCGGTGGGAATTTTCTCGATTGTTTTTTCAGCGATTTTCCAATGGTCGAGGAAATCGGCGAAGGTTCGGAGCTGATTTGTAACTCAAATCATTGGATTCGAATGCGCTGCTCTTTTTTAAACAATAAAAGAATTCCGAATAATTAGCGATACTAAAAATCGACCTCACGTCGAAAAGTCCTTCCCCGTCCGGCCGACTAGAGCCGCGTCATATGGAAATCGAACAGTATATGCAAATACTCATCGGCATTTATTTACGTTGCGTATAATACACGTCTATTGAACAGCGGCGGCGCGCGAGGCGTTTCCTGATCGGGCTTTTTTAAATCCTTGAGCGTCTCCCAGGGTCGAACTGTTCCGGGAAGATCCGAGCGCCGCGGGCCGTTGACATTCGCTCGTTCTGTCCGCGGCGGTTTTTCTCGTCCTCCGGACCGAAAACGAACGCGCCGCGGACGCCGCTGAGGTCGAGGCGACGGAGAAACCGGCCTTATCGGGAATGTCGCCGGGGTCTAAACGTAAAGGTTTCACGGCGCCGGAGAAAGTTCCGGAGCGACGATCGGTAGAAAGTTTTTTAGCCGGTCGGATCGAATTTTTCGGGATGTATCGATTTGGAATTATGTCGCGCTCCAAGTCCGAGAAGTTTTCACGGGGAACGTCGGCTTCTCTTTCAAAAGTGCGAGCGTTCTTCGAGGCTTAGTCCGATCGAAAGTTTGTAAACAGCGATATCGGCGAGCGATCTGCGGGCGCGCCTGACGACTCGATCGGGCTGAATTTTAAACTGTAACGTCGACTGTTTTCTCAAGTGTGTATATCTCGACAATGCGCGATCTCATTTATGTAATCTCGAGAGAATTAATCTTTATGTAACCTACCGAGGTTTCCTATTTCCACAAACTGGGAAGAGTCAGGCCGCTGACTGTACGAGGAAAAAATATCGTGCATTGCTTTCAAGGTACTGCTTCTGCTTTTTAAAACATTGATTTAACTTTTAATGACTTTTGATTGAAGTAATAGTAAAACTTAAAAATACTACAATTGAGTGTTTCTAAGCTACAAAATTGATCCAGCAGCTTAATATTCCCTTCAAAAGAGAGTACAAAAAGGAAGAAAAAAGATGTTTGTTTCCCCACTCGTCAACGGCGAAACAAAAATCGCTCGCCGCAGTAATAAACGCACCGCTTACACTCGAGCGTGCAGACTCGATTGTCCATCGATTAGCGCAACTCCCTTCGCAATTACATCAGTGCCTGCAGCGCGAAGGCCTCGGATTCGCCATCTCGAATTATTCCGGCAGCGTCGTCGTCGCCGTCGTCGTCGTCGTCGCCGGACTACTCGCGGCGCATTTAACGCTCCGCAACGGGCTCCGTTTCGAGTCCAAGGCCGCCCCCGTCGACACCTGCGAAGGAAATTCGAGAGAGACTTTCTAGCCGAAGCCGAGGCGCTTTGCCGAATTCTGGAACGTTCGCATCGTCGCCGCTCCTCCGCCACCTCCCGCGACGTTATGTCATCGTCGGCAAGGTCGCGGGAGGCTCGACCCGAGGAAAGCTCTCGAAGGCGCGCGCGCGGCAGATGCGCTCCGGAGGAGTCGGCCTGCATTGTGCAACGATTCGCCGCCGCGGGATCGACGCTCGTCTTCGCGTCGAGGAAGACGGGAGGAAGGAGAGCTATGCGCATAATCAACGAGCGAGCGATCGCTTATTTATGCGGGTAATGCGCTTCCGTCGTTTATCGTACCGTAACAACTGTCCTTTTTTTTCTGCACGGTTAATTTTTGCAAGAGAGAGAGAGAGAGGCCGGCATTTCGAGCTGAATGAACGAAGATCCGACACCTCTTTCGACTGCGTCACTTTATTTTCCCGGAATTTCTATTGCGTTGATGAATATTTAACTAAGCATTCACAGTCTAATATACCATTTCTGAGTCATTTTTTTTTTTTTTTTTCAAATTTCGAAATACCTCTACATTTAACACCTCGAGCCTCTTTCAATAAATTCCCAGACATTTCAAAGCCCAGCGATCACGCCTGATTTCTCGAGCGCTCAGCTCTAACGCGGGGCTTGGAAAACACTTCCAGGAGAGCGGCCTCGTCCAGTCGCCGCGCGCGAAATCGAAAATCGATAACGGCAGAGAGCGGCGACGCGCGTCGAAAGCGGCGCGCGGACGTCGGGGCTCCTCCGCCGCTCCGAATTAATTACCGCGCGCGACGAACGGCCGCGAGAGATTTTTCGAAGCGGTCCGGTGCGACGAGCGCGCGCCCTCCTTAGCATACAATGCGCTCTCTCGCGAACAACCCGCGAGCACGCGCGCCCGTCCAGCCCCGAGGGGTCAATCGCGACTTTGCATGGCAAATGCGGCCGCGCATATTCATTATACTTACATCGGGAGCAGCTCTGACGTAAACAGAAATTTCACGTTCTTTTTCTCTCTCTCTCTCTCCCAATCGAGACCTCGAGTCGCTTCGAGTCGAGGATGCTTACGTGCCGAAAGTCTGTCGCTCGGAGAGCTTCGAGCTATGTCATCCGCGCGGACGAGCTTCTTCGGGCAATCGGAAATTGATTTACCAATTTCGTCGGGTGCACAATCCACCCCGAATAAATCGACGCGCTTTCCCGCCTCGTCGTCGGCCGAGAGCACGAGAGAGCGCCGATGGAAGCAGGCTCTCTTTCCTCCAGCGGCCAAGTGTCCAGTTGCCGGAAGCGGAGCTGCGCGCGCGTACGAGAACGCCTGCTCGCGCTTTTCTCGCTTCGAGACATTATTCGCGCGCCGCCGCCGCGAAAACCGCTGACTCAGCCGCGCGGTGCGAAGTGACGGCGCGCTTATTGTACATCGAGGTCGGGCTCGCGAAATTTCTTTCTCCCGCGGCGCGCGGCCGCGGAGAGTCCGAAGTTCGACAGCTACGAAAACCGGCCGTTTGAATTTTAAATCGGAAGGCGGAGAGCCGCCTCTGCCGACGCGCTGGAGAGAATTTCGACCCTACGCTCGGAGGAAGATTCCGAAGCTGACGCGCGACGGATGCAACATCCGCGGCTCCTCATTAATATTAAACCGCGGATTCTTTTGCGTCGCGAGGTAGATTTCCTATTTACTCTCCGGGCGCTGTGCTGCTCGGAGTCCCTGCAATTATTTCTGGGTTTTTCTTATTTCCATTTTTTTTTTTCCTTTTTTCGAAGCAGACCGATTTCGCGCGCGCGGAAAAACCTGGAATTCTCCTAAAGCGTCGTAGCAGAGGCGCGCATATCAAGTTTCCAACAGCTATGCGTTCTCGTAATGCCACTCGCACGCTAGAATTTACCAGAATCATTGTTTATGTGCGATCGACGGCAGTTTCCGCGCCGTTCTTCGCTGCACTTTGCATTTTCGATCGGGAATCGCAAATGCGCGCTAATTAAGCGCCTAATTGGGCCGCATTATTCCCGGCGTTATCGTCGAGCTCGCATTCAATTAATATATTGCTGCCTCTCGAAAGATACGGGAGCCATCGTCTGTCGCTCCTTATATCTTCCTTCGGCATCTGCAATTACGATATCTGAAAATAGCGATTGTTTTGATCAGTCTTTTCTTTTGTTCCTCGAGGGGAGAGTTCAACGTTCAGTGATCGGCAGACTGTCAGGGGATCTCGCTAAAATATTATGGGACGATTGGGAGCTTTTGTG
>JAWWEM010003574.1:0-32129 GCA_035582935.1 Ormyrus thymus | reverse complement strand
GTGCAAATACACACATTAAAACCCTTTAAACGGACTCAATTTTATCGGTTTTTATAAGTCACTTTCAACAGGGATGGTTTGTACACGTAAGAATCATGCACACCTTGCCGAAAAAAAATGCAAATTCCTTTCTACTATATGACAGCAAATTCAGTCCCCAACTTCACGGAGAAACGCACACTCTGTACATCCCTTTCGAAATTGTATCAAGTTACGAAACCGCGGACGTCTTCTAGAGGAAACCGGGAATTCATAATTTCTGATATACTTGACCTGGAAGTATCAGAGAAACTCGTGCCTTTATGCGCTCCTCCTACATCGCGAATCTTGGCTTAAGGAATATTCGTTTCCCCTAATGAGCTGAATCCAACAAAACGCTTAGACTTCGTCCGAACTTTCGAAATATCAAGTAATTGGATGGTTCCGGATTGAAATTTTTCATGTGCAGTTTTCGATTTCCAAGTCAACTTATTATATAACGTAAATGGAGTTATTGGAAGAGAAATTTACTTTGCGAGATTTAACATTTTCAATTGTCAATATGCACCGATAAGATTGCAAACGCTGACCTTTTCATCTTCATCGGAGTTCTTTTCATCTCGAATAAAACAGGATCGTTTAAATCTTCTTTAATCTACATTCTGTTTGAGATTGAACGATTGACATAGTTTTTCCGAGAGTATTCTTTTATTTCACAAGTGATGGATAACATAATATTTTATTTGAAATTCATACGAATCTGATTTTTGTAGTTAAATCTCGTCCACTGGTAAATCACATTATTTCGTTTCAAATTTATCTTTCCTTATTTATTTTCCACGTTTTAACTGCGATTCTATCTGTTTTTCCGTTATTATTTTAAAAGAGATTCATAACTGCAGGTGATTTGTATATTCGTATTTATCTGCAGCAATTAAACTTTCACCGAAGACGTCGAATTTTTAAAAGTCGCATGAGCCAGAAGTTCATACTCGTTTGCTATCGATTCCGATGCCACTCTCGGCTTGAACAGGAATAGTTGCATAAATAATTCCATAAGCCGAAGTCCGCGCGAGTTTATTATTAGGCGCATATCAGAAGCTCGCTTGAAATTGCGAGACTTAACTTGATTTACGCGAAAATTATTATTACACATATTTAAAAATAAAATAAGGAATAAAGGATGCGCACAACAAACTTTTGAAAACTCTACGGAATTAAAGATAACTTTCAAGAGATCTTGTCTTTTGAAGAAGTTATATATCATTTAAAAATAAACTAAATTAATACTTCTGTTTAGTGAAGATGCTAATATCTCTGGAATGGAAATAATCCTTAAATTTGCTTTAGATATTTTTTATTTTACTTGATATTAATTCATATTTTCCTACGACTGGTTCATATTATTCATTCCATCCGACTATGATACACAATTCTAATAAAAATATTTTGAAAAACCACCTTTATACAAGGAAATAAAGAAAAAATAAATTTTTTTACGTCGAAGAAAATACTAAAAAAATACCGATCGTACTTCGAAATCCGCCAATATACCTTGATTTTCTTTATATTGTTTACAATACAAAATTCCATGTTTTCAAACTTAAAACCGTTCTGTCCGTCGCTTGCACCGGTAAAAAATCGAAAACAGGAAACCAAGTTTTTATATTGTATTAAAAATGTTGAATATAACTTCCAAGGGCATTGTTGTACTTTCAGTTTACACATGAATGCTTGAAACTTGCGAGGATGTTTTTGTATGGCGTAAAATGAATACCGTTTCAAGCTCTGGACTTAATGCTTGCAGTTTTGAAGTTTCATACAAATTTCCATTAAATTTTACTGTTATTTTCTTATCTTTTTGCACCTTTTGACGTCTTTCAAACTTGCGATCTTTGTATTCCGATCAGATAATCTTTATTAGAGTAGTTTTTACGACACCCTTTCACATGGAAGTTTGTACAAGCAGTGCAAGAGTAACACCAAAATGAAAATAATTTCGTAATTTTGCGTTATACTAAAACAGGATTGTTAATGAATTATTTAAATTAAAAGCCGTGTTTCCGAGCTTTTACAGCTTACAACTGTACATTGCACTGCTTGTTGGGCCGTCAAAATTACGTTTCGAGATAACAAGTATACAAGCCGTCCTCTCAAAAAAGCTGCACTGTAAGCAAATCATAGGCAATGCAGCCTTTATTCGCTACTAGTTTTAACTATTCTACCTTTGAAATTTAACAAGGAAAAGTGTGAAAATTGAATTTCAAACTTTTCCAGACGTCCGTTCTTTATTTTGGTTACAAATTATTATCCTTGTTATTTTTCGTTATCGTCGGAAAAGCTAACGTTTTATCTCGTTTCGGCAGGGTAAAGGACATTTTTATACGAAGCTTTTGCATTGAGAACAACGTAAAAAGAAAGAACTAGACGGATAAATTTGACTATTGCGCTTTCAACTTAAAGAAAATTAGTTTGCTAATATAAATAGATCCACCTACCGAACGAAAGCGAATAAACCTTTTCTATCTCTAACGATCCTTGTTTTTCTGTTTTCTCTGAGCACGAGTTACAATACTATCCTTCGCCTGATCTTCTTAGAGCTCTGCAGCCCTCTCGGCTATTTATGTTGCAGGAGCCGTTATTTCGACCTGTCGAATCTCATCTTTCCCTATTGAATTTCTTTACATTACTTTCTTCTTCGTCCTGTAGCTGAAAATAGAAATACGTTCTTACGTACGGTTTTCCTTCGGGTTCATATTTTAGTTAATTTTAAAGTAAAAGTAAGCTAGAAAGCCCGTTTCAATAACTTTTTTGATCCTTTGACATGTTAATCCAATAAAAATTCAATATAAACGGGATTTTTTTTCATCATTTTTCTTCAGTTTCTTTTTTTTTCATTTGCATGCTATGAAACTGTCATTTTTGGTCAATAATATAGTTAATTCAAGTTGTACTGAATCGACAAACTAGCTAGCTGGTATTTGCTCAAAATATTCTCTTTGAATTAATAAAGCGAATATCAAATTAGTTTCATTCCACCTCTATTTGAGAATAATCAAAGCGAGTAATTAAAAAAAAAAGGAAATAAAAATTGACAGCTTCATAATTTGTTTCAGAATATATAAAAAATTATTAATTCGAATAAAATATTTAGTTATCGCAATTATTTTTTTATTCAATTAAAGAGCTTAGTTCGCGAATTTTGCACGGCGATGCGATGCCTGTACGTGACGTGCAATTAATTATTTCTTCATTAATTCTGATCGAGCATTCTTTAAATTTAACACCTCGGAATAAATCGAACATTGTAAAACTTAAAAAAGGCATAAAAACAGTTCAAAAGATGTTGATTAAATACTAACGTGATTAATAAATTTTATTAAACTGCTTTTTAACATTATTTCAATTTCACATGCTGGCAAGATTGTATGTTCTAAGTATACGCCCGAATTTCATTAAAGTTAAGGAAAGTTAGCTTCTGCTGTGAAATTAAATTATACGTTATTATTCTCCTACTTCCGAGAAAAACGAAACATTGTCAAATTTCAAAAAGATATAATAACATTTCAAAAGTTGCTGATGAAATACTAATATAATTAACACATTTTACTGAACTGCTTTTAAAGATTATTTAGATGTCATAGCAAAATTGTATATTCCAGCTAAATTCGCGAAATTCATTATAAAATTTGGGAGACTTCTTTTTCACTTCTATTATACGTTACTTTCTGCTACTTCCATCACACCAAAGTTATACCAAAGAATATTTTTTAATATGAATATTATTATTTTTATTAAATCGAAAGTTCAATCCAAATAATTTCTTCGCAACTCGCCAAACATCGTTTTCGCGAATCTACATCTTTTTGATTCTTACAACTTAGATTAATATTTTAATTAACTAAAAATGTTCAAAATCATCTTTCAACATTAACTTTCAAATTAAGGTTACATACGCCATACTAATGTAATTGGTACATACGTGAATTTTTAAATTTGACGATTTTTCTGAATCTGGAACGGTATTGAATAACAGATCTTCGATACCTATTGTGCGGCTTATGAACGATGACGTGAATCTGCAATAACGAAACGGTATTGCAAATATTCTGCGTTTACTTTCCACCTATGAACGTAGCACCCGAAGTGAAATTTTAATGAGAGAACAATTATTCTAATTGAAGGTTATCATACGTACACGCACAATGAAAGCAGCCACACAGAGCGAATGGAAGATGAAATTTTAACGGTAAGGTACGAAGATGGTCGCTGGTCGAAGCCCTACTACGACTGCGGAGGTGGTAACATCTGGATGCTAACTTATACAGTGCCGTTTTTTGGTTACGTGAATGACACGTACTACTTTAAGTAAGTACTCTATAAATAATTTAGCTTCTCATGCAGCGAGGCAGATTTTTTTTAACCTTTTACAAGTTGATAATAGCCGCTTTAAAGATTAAAGCTCGTAACAAATTAAACAAGCATGCAATTACAAAAGAGATGCATAAAATTAAAACTTCATTTAATTAGGGAACTTAAATACAGTGCGAAGTTACTTTGAAGTTCGTTTTCTGCGTAAAAAATGAACGTCGAACGCGTATGAGATGAAGAAACAAAAACCGACATCAGTAATTCCTCTTTGTTTTGCATAATTTATTTTCCGATGCTAATCGAATAAATGGCTTTGCCCAGAAAAAGCCGTGGTGGGATTTATGCGGTGGACTTAATTAGATTCAACGGTTAATATATATGAATAATGTACGATTAGTTGGGTGAAATAAGAGAAAATTACAAAGTATAATGCAATCTAGATTAAACTGTGAACTTTGAAATTTAGAAGGCAGGTCCATTGAAAATAATATATTTCGATGCGTGCACTCTATATTATATCAGGTTATCTCTTACCATAAAAAGTTATTGTCTCGCTGTACAATGTCATTGTTGATTAGATCCCATTGATAATTAACCGCGGCATAAATCGCATAAAAAAAAACAAATTTTTCGCCGATAAAATCGTCTTCTTAAATGGCAGCAGGAACGTATTTATAGTCCTATAAATTTTGATTTTAAACGAAAATCGAGACCTCATTACAGCTCGCTAATAAAACACTGCCTTTCCAGACGTTTTTCAAATTGAAATGCAGGCCTCGTGCTCCCTTAAACTATTATCGGTAGTTTCTCCATTTGTTCGCTCGAGGCAGACGCAATAAAAGAATTGCCTAATCGAGAGTTGGCAGCATCGAAAGCTCGCCTAAAATTGACTTTCTTTAAATTGATCGGAACAAGTGTAAAACATAACGCTAATCTGCGAAGACCCGACGGCCTTACGGCCCAGAATAAACTTTGAGACGGCGTATATATTTAGCACGAAAACAATTGAAATTTACGCCGATTATATCTATAAATTCACCAGAATTCATTGCAAAATATCATTTCAATGAAAAGCGCGAGAATTATCGTTACAAAGGGAAAGAAAATGATAAAACTTGTCTTATTAAGTATACGGTATAGCTTTGACAAAAGAAGTCATATCTTTCCATCTTACCTACAGCAGGGTTAAATTATAATTCATAACGTGTACTCTCCGCCGATAATTAATTACGAGAAACGTACTGTCACTTAACGTCTTGAGAGAGTCTAATAAAGCGAGTACCCTGAATGTAGTGTGCGAGAATGGGGGCGAACGCAGAGGTTTCCGCGAAGTCATTACAACTTCAAGTCGTACAACTGGCATTGCATGTTTCCGATATCTCTTAATCCCATCAGAAATTAAACTGAAATTCCAGTCACAAAACCAGCTCTCTCGTAACAATCAAAATTGCAATTTCACTTCACCGTGGTATTAAGAAAAAAACTTTCTTAGCATTGCCCTAAGTTAATTTAAACTTTACTGTCACCGAGCAATCGCACTTTAATCGGCGCTGCAGTTCCGCTGTAAAAGCCCCCTTTGTTGATCGACTCCTGCTAAACGTCACTGGACGGGGGGCGCGCTTTATTTTTGTTCCAGAGGGACGAGCGGCATCGATATTGATCTGCGTAGGGTCGACATTGACCAATGCCCATTGCCTCCGGGATCCATGCAATTAAATATATTTGCCGCGAGCGACAAGTGCAAGAAGAGGACGACGGAGGTATGACGAAATCACGCGAAGTAAAACGGCTCGACCGGCGCTTCCGTTCGCTTCGAACAATATATACTTTTCGCCTTTACGATTCTTTTATCTCTTTCTTCATTTGCTTTCGCCCTTCGCCTCTGTAGGTCAGTTCCCCTTTAGCGAAATTCTCGTCAAGTGCAGGGAATATCCAAGTTTGTTCCCCTTCGCTCGGGGAAGACGCTCCGCTCTAGCTTGACATTCATTATCGTCTTGATATTATTCCGGAACTGCTCGAAGGGACGGCATAAAAGAACTCTATCCGAGAAGTGCGCACTAAAACTAACGTGGATTACTCATCGGAGTTAAAGCGCCATGCTTCGGGAATGCATTTTACTACCGCGGACTAATTGTTAAGAGCCTGAAAATAAAATTTATCACTTTGTCGGATGCGCGATAGCGTTGTAAAACCCGCCGAATGAAGAAGTGACCGCGACCAGTACTATTTTCGATTAATTTCGAGAAATAAATTTACGGTTTTTTTTTTCGCTTCACTCGTAAAATAATGATTTATTTGTCAATAATTTCCGCGAGCGCTGCAAAGCCTTAAAAGTGCCTTTTACATTTCCGAGCTCTTAAAACTTTCTTCCAGTGCAAGGCGATCCCCGGCCTGGGATTCCGCAGGGGAAGCTATCGGTGCGTCTGTAAACGGGGCTTTTACTACCCCGACATTAAATCAACCAAACGTTATTACAATGGCACCGTCGTCGAGGAGGAATACGAGAAGCTGATGATGGTGCGTTCGGCGAGGCCCGACGGCCGGAGAAAGTGCTAAACTGAACCGAGCCGTTTTGTCTGGAAAATTTCAGGGCGAGGAGAGCCAGTACTCCCTGTCCGGCGTCTTCGAATGCCTGCCCTGCGCCGAG
Organism: Ormyrus thymus; assembly: GCA_035582935.1. Taxonomy (NCBI): domain Eukaryota; kingdom Metazoa; phylum Arthropoda; class Insecta; order Hymenoptera; family Ormyridae; genus Ormyrus; species Ormyrus thymus. The sequence goes on along the minus strand of JAWWEM010003574.1, from coordinate 25,132 downwards.
GGCTGCGAGTCCTGCGAGGATGGCTCTCCCTGCGTGGCCTCCCTCAACTGGCTGATGCGAACGGCGATACTTATCCTGGAGTGTTGCGTTATTGCGTGTCTCCCGGCTGTTGTATTTTTTACGTGGAAATACGGCAATATTAAGGTAAAGCTGATGCGTTTTTATTGGGCAGATGCGGCTTAACGTCGTTTATATTTATTTGCGTATTTGGCGGAGGGAGCTTCTTCTGGCCGTATACGATTTATAACTGTCTCGGCGGAAAAGAAGATTTGCATAAAAAGACGTTCTTTGAAGCGTAAATTTCGAGGCAGTTGCATTTGAAATATACTATTGCTATTTTTAGAAAGTGTCTATGAATAAATGTATAACGGCTGCCGGAGCATTATGTCATCGAAACCGTTGAATGGATTTTGATTCGACTTAGCTCATCGTTTTTCGTTTAAGCTCGATCGTTGTTTCAAGATAAATGTTTTTTACACTGGACTTTTCAATCGATCGCCGCGGTACTAACTTTCTTACTGTATTTTTCTTTTTCTCTCTTTTTACATCGCTCTTGGTAAATTAAAAGGTTTAATTTCGAGGCGCGTACTTTATTTCGCAATCATTCACTTATCTTGGAAATTGAAAATTGATTTTCGGGTCGTAGCGGATGTTTGTGTCTATCACCTTAGAGGATTTCCGATCGCGACGGAGCCAGATAGGTCGCGCCTCAAATCCCAATATCCATTCAATTTCATTTTTCTATTCCCGTTCCTGCCGATCAAAAATTTGACACTCAAAATCGAATTTCGCTTTTTTAGTTCTTCCGTTCCTACAATTTATAGTGATACATTGTTACAATTACAATGGCAGTAAAGTTGAATTCATTGTACTTTCTTTAAACAAAAAACGCTGCAATGAACGTTTTCAAATGGAATTGACTTCTTCTGCAGAAAAAAATCAATGTAAAATTCCTGGAATACAGATTGCCGTGTTGCACATTCAATGGAAAATTTTTTTCTATAGAGAAAGTTGTAAAAAACAAAGTTGCACATAATAACTAAAAGGGAACACGGAGAGAAATGTTTCAGTAAAACTTACAAATATTTCAATACAAATTACTAAATTTTCTGGTAGTGCAAGCACAGACTGCCAAAACCCAAAAAAATACCATACTTTTTAGTAAATTTTACTAAAAACCATGGTAATTTTTTGGATTTTGGCAGTCTGTGCTCGCTTTTCTAAACAGTATAGTAATTTTTACTGAGTCTTTTTCTCCGTGAATAAATATCAATGATGGTGCATACAGGAAGAGGCGGTTTTAGAACAATCGCGTGGTATTAACAGCCAGAATCTATATTCAGTAAGTCAAGGTAAACAAGTAGCCTTGATTTGCGCGATTAATCGCTCTAGAAAAGTTATAAATTAGCTAATAGGTACCGAGAGTTTATATTTAAAAGTGAGACTAAAATTAGCAAGTGGGGAAAAGTAAAATACTTATGAATTTAACTTTGTTTTCTTGGAATTGCATTGATTAGACGAGCTGTGAAGAAAAAGGTCTCGGCTTCTAAAGTATAAAAAAAATTTTTTTGCAATCCATATTTTATAACAGTTAAGAAAAGGAACAGAAGGATTACACTTTTTTAATCAAGAGAAGCAAGGAATTGGTAGCTTAACTTTCAATATAAATTACTGAAAAAAGTTGTTATATATTTAAAATTACTCTGAAAAGAACTTTCTGCAAGTGCAATATTTTATAGGATCAATTTTTCAATGAACGGCCTCAACTGTTGCTGTTTATTATCAATTCATTACTATTATTTATTGAGCGTAGTCATGTAATAAATATTGCGTAACCCTTAAAATATGCTTCTGTTATTTAGGTTGTTCGAGCCGCAAGTCCAGTATTACTGCGCGTCATCGTTCTCGGAGCTTTTTTCATTTATTGTACTGTAAGTAGTGCAATTTACTTTTTAATTAAAGAATCGTGTATTCAATTTTTTTTTTTTATAAAAATATTTCATTAATTTACAATCTTAAAAAACAAGTTTCATAAGTTTGATCAGTTACTTTAATATATTAGATGTCAAATTATAATTATATTAAAGTTGTTAGCTTGAAATTTATAAGATATGCAATATACAAATTAAGGGCACTAAATTGGTCTATCAATAGAGTAATTATTTCTGTTGCATCAGCCTTGCCCACGCATGCTCTTGCATACACATTATCGAAAATTCAGTTTAAATTACGTTTTCCACTTTATTAAATAATTGAAACTTGAGCATGCGAGAAGTAATGTGATATTATATTGCAGACCATAGTAATGTATCCCCGACCGAATGTTATTACGTGTACAGTACGTGTTTGGCTCAGAGAGATTGGCTTCTCATTAACTTACGGAGCATTGATGTTGAAAACATGGAGGTGAGTTCGCCATATTATATTAATAATTATTATTTATCAGATGCAATTCATTAATTAAGAACTGCAGTGTAATTATGATTAACAATTTAACTTCTAAATAAATTAACAGTCTTTTGGTGCTATTTTTTATCTATTAATCTAATGTAGTAACAAAGTTTATTAAAAGAAAAGTAAATTCTTTATTAAAATTAGTGGAGCACACTGGCTGCACCAATTGTATTCAACTAACGGGCTAAAAATTCTCCGAATCGGTAAAAAAGACTCGGAAGCTAAATCATATAAATTAGAACAAAAGTAGCCTTTTTAAAAGAGTAAAATTTGCAAGAAATAAGATTTCGGACGAAGTGTACATATTGCAATTTCCAGCGGGTAAGGTTTTACAGTACATTAAAAGCTTTTTCAGAGTAAGTTTCGCTTTAATTGTACAGCCTTTTAAATGAGGGCGCGAGCTGTTTTACTCTAATGATTTTACTAATTGCGAAGTAAAGGAGATATTGCCGGAGAAAGTACAGAGCCGCGGCTGAAAATTGCATCGACGTCCCATCGATATAAAATTGTTGAGAATAGCCTGCGGCGTCCGAGGTGTGCTCGATCAATTAACTTGAGACCGCAAGACTCTAATACAATTAAATGTCGAGGGGTAAACTCCCGCGGGCTTTACAGCCGGTGGCGCCCGAACCGCAGAGAGCTTTCGCCTGCAAGCTTTTTGCGTGCGGCAGTCCAGCATCCAGAAATGCTATTTAACCTACATCTTTGACATTACTAATGGATTCGTTTGAGGAGGAGGGAGGAAGCTCGCTTCTGGTATCCGAGAGAGAGCCGAGTTCCAATTCTTAATAACCTTTAGCTCCCCGAATAGAGTGTCGGCTGGCTCAATATCCTTATTTTCTTGCGCATTTCCTGCTACAGCGGTAGCTTCCGCCTTTATACGTTTTTCCTACTTTTCCGTCTTCCATTAAGCCATCCCTGCCTTTTTTACCCCACGTTGCCCTCTCTTTCTCTCTCTCTATTATACAGATATAGCCTCCTCCCCCCCCATTTGCTTCTTCGAATGATCCCGTATTTTCTAAATAGAATATACGTTATAGCATGAACAAGAAAAGGAACTTAAGAAAATCCGCGACTAATATAATAAGAGCGTATAACGGTTTTCGCTCCAAGTTTTTTAATTAAATCAAACGCGCGTCATCAGCTCCGCCGCTTTTTCCATTGAAATTTCGATATTAAACTTCGGAGAGTTTTTCGCTCGAAATCTTAAATTAAGCGAGAAGTGCTGCGAGGGCTTCCCTCGCCCTCCCCCCCCCCCCCCACTTTCCCCCCCGGAGTATCTGGAATATGAAAATTTTCTGCTTGCAGGATATCCGTGATATTTCGCGTGCGCTCGGCCAAGGCCGTAAAGATAACAGATATGAATCTATTAAAACGTCTTGGAGTAGTTGTTACGATATTCAGTGTATTCTTGGGAATTCGTACACTGGTGGCACCGCCGGTGGTGGTCGTCGCTCGGACGGCCGACGATTTAAAGGCTTACTTATGCCGCACCGACTGGTGGGACCACAGCTTCACCGCGCGTAAGTCTTGCGCCGCTCACGTTCTCCCGCGACGACGGTGTACTAGTAATAATTGCCCACTTAATGAGCTTTGCCGTCTAATTTTATTTCACTCGAAACTCTGCGCTCACCTGAGCTCTCGGAGGAAAATTACGTTAAAACTTTATGCAATATATTATATACGGCGGGCTGGTCAATAAATCCGAAGTACTCGTACTGGCGTTATTGACTGAAGTATCGTGTACAATGTTAATTAAAGTTTTGAAGCAATTTTCTGGGGAAGCAGTTTTGCTTGCTAAAACAAAGTTTTAAGAGTTGTTTTGTATTATTTTACCTCTCTAACGGTTGAATTTTCTTTTTGCAATATTAATATTTGGAAATTGTGCTTAATTAATTATTGGATCAATGGCGAAGTGCTTTGCATACAAATTGATTGATCTTCTTACTTGCTCTCAAGCTAGATGCACTTTTTTTCATAAATAAGGGTTATTTCCTTCGTAACAAATGTGAGATTATTAAAACATAAAATTGCTATATACCTATAGCTTATTCTTCCAATTAAAATTTATAATTGAGAATTTTACAATTAATTATTTCATGATTCATTTGGTCTATTATAAAATTTCCTCTAAGAGGAAGCTATAAATTTGAAAAATGTGTGCTTTGTCAGATTAACTCTATCTTGAGCTTTTTTTTCAATCATTTGCTAGATTTACTTGCATTTAATTATATTGCCAAACTAAACTGCTTGAAACAGTTTTCAAGGCAGTTCCGCAAAGTAATGTAAAAATAAATATTTTCCATTCTACAGACTGAACAAATTAATCTTGTGTATTTGCTTTTAGTGGAAGTAATGTTTCTCATGTGGGGTATTAGATTATGCATCGTGGTGAGAAAAGCGCCGTCAGAATTTAATGAAAGTCGCTTTATATCTATGGCAATTTATAATGAATTTCTATTATCAGTCTTCCTGAATGTATCTATGTGAGTAGATTTCTCAGCTTGATTCGACTGCTTTGCTACTTCTCTGGTAATACTTGATGATATGACTTTGTAATTGCGCAATTTTTGCAAAATAGGTTATTTTTACAATCACCAGCAAACCCAGATTTGCTGTACATTATTTTTTTCTGCCATACTCAACTTTCCGTCACTCTTCTGCTTGGGCTTATTTTTGGAAGCAAGGTAAACATTTTAACAAAAGTCTAGCATTAAAAGAATAAACATTAAAAATGACGATTAATAATTTTAAGCTTTTCATTTGTTCGTTAATAGTATAAAATTTTCTTTCAAGTAAAAAAGCTAATTAAAACTCTTTGCTTTTTGTAAATAAAAGTGTAGAATGCCTTTAAAATTTATTCAACTTGTATATATCTGTACCATTCTAATTCTCAAAGAATCGCGATGTATTTAAACTTTTTAAACTATATATATTTTAAGAATTCTTTGCATATTTTGTTAAATTTACAATGAATAATTTGTTTCAAAAAGTGTTTATTACTTCACATCTAAAACCAATCAGAGATAAACAATAATCAAAGTATAAATACTTTTGTGCTCGTAATTTATTTTTAATTTTTAACATTTAGGCATACGTGGTGTTTCGAGGAGGCGGTAAAGACGATTCGAATGGCAAACTTGCCGGAACAACCAGCAAATTTTTGGGAAAAACCTCTCGAGCACCAGCCACGAGTAATCAGACCAATTCTATTTCTTTGCATCAAGCAAATTTGACTGAGGACAGCGACGGAATGACGGTAATAGCTCATTGAAATCCTCATAATTTAGCTAATTTCCATTCTTGATTGCAATCTCAAAGGATTTCGCTGCGCAATCATAAATTCAGTTTCATTCGCACAAAGACTTAGTAATTCCGTTTATCTAGGAGGAGTTTCGCAGATTGTACACTCAGCTGGAACTTCTTAAAGAGAAAAATGCACGTTTAGGTAATCGGCACATGGTTGAAAAAATTGCTGCCATGCAAGAAGCAGCAAATCGAGCCGAAACGCAGGTTTCGACAATTCACGCCATAACTTGGACGATGCAAGATAGCGAGCTAAAAGGCGATCCGTCGGCACCTGCCAGGTCATTATTCTCAATTTTAATATAGTCGCGACGAATTCGAAGAATTTAAAATACTAAAGTTCTTCAATGTCGAGCATACACAAAAGTAGAGATTTATTTGAAAATTTTTTAATTACTTTTAGGAAAAGAGTTGAGGCGTCTAAAAACTTTGAATTTTCTCACGAGGAACGAGGAACCACGAAGGCACAAGTTTTAAGGATAGGAGAAGAGAATGCAAAGAAGAAAGAAGAGGCAAAGAAAGAAAAAGATCAAGACAAGACAAAGAAGTCGGAAACGAATAGCGACGAGGATAAAAGTAAGAGTAACGAAAAAGAGCACGAAGAAGTTAATCGGAGCCAAGATGCCGCGTCAAAGAAAGAAGAAGATCCAGCAAAAGATCGAAACAGAAAGTCCGGCCACGCAAGAACGCATGCTATTGTTATTAATTTGGACGACAAGTCAAGATTTTCCGAGGAGGTAACAGTTTGAGATTATTCAGAGCCAAAAACTTTTGAAAAAAAATAAGAAAAAAAAAGCAAGTAAAGTTGAAGAAGCCTAAAGATTTATGAATATTAGAACGATTTTAATAAATATCAAGCTAAGAATCGAAATGAATGAAAACACCAAACAATACGAGTCTCTGCCCAAGCAGCATCGAAAGCTTAAAAATGTAGACGGAAAAAACGTTGTTAATAAAACGAAATTTTTATACATATTCATTTTGCAAAATTTTTAAAATAGTGCGTCATTAAATAGGATCTTAAAAAATTCACGAAACTCTTCTCTCGTCTAAAATCTACAATTCTGGATTGGTTAATGAAAACTCTCGCTTCTCAATTGGATCAATGCTGTTTTACATACAACGTTTTTTCGATGGTTTTTTGAATTTCGGTGTCATTTGAGTAAAATCTTGTTGTATATAAACATGTCGGTAAACGTCAAATATGCATAACCATTGTTATTCCTAAAGAAAAGCTTGATTCAACGTTTATTGCGCGTAAGTAAGCTTGTATCAAGTAATCAAGTACAGTTAAAGGGGTGTGAAGTGTCGATGATTGTTCCGCATGGCCCTACCTTCCCGATACAAATTGTAAAACTAAAAAATTGTTTATTTTTCCTAGGGTAATTAATTTATAAATTCAAGTAGCTGTATTTAATGTTTGTTAAGTAAAGATTTCAGTATTATTATAACTTAAAATTTTTTAAATCTAATGATTAAACAAAAAGTACTTGTATAATAGCGTAGGGTTATTATTCGAGACAAACGACTAAAAAATAATGACTACACATCCCTTCAATTGTAACATGATTTCGCAATGTCCAGTACCTACTGTCGATAATTTCATGTGTATAAAATTGTGATAAAAAGCGAGATTTTGAGTAAAGTAGCGCCAATGTAGCGTTACATTAATTCTGTAAATAGATTGTAAATACGGACAGTATATATACATGTGAATTCATATTATTTAATGTGAGGAGTTGAAAAGAAAATTGGGCTGGTACTCAACGTGATAAATAATGCATATCACGAGCCAAAAATTGACCAATCACAAAAGAAAAGAAAGAATTGCTCCATTTTTCTCTTTAATAGTCTCCTCTACTTCCTTTTTAACTTGTTTTATTTTATTTCTGATCGTTATATAAATTATATTTACTTGGTTGACTTCCAAAAATATAATTGTTCAAATATAACAGCCAGCAAAGGTTCACTTGAACTTGAATTTCGTTCAACCGTCCATCTTGCTTTACTGTTAGTTAATAAGTTTCTTTAACTTTTTTATTTAATAATGATTGATTCAGATTATTTGTTATTTTTAATACCACCAATCAACACGCTTATAATAATAAATAAAAAAGTAAAATTTAAATTAATTAAATACACGAAATCCCTGTTATGAATTTTCAAGAACAACTAATAATTTATACGTACAAGTTCCAACGTTCTTGACTTCTACTCTATTGAAAAAATCTTATAACTCATTTTATAGGATTTAATATGTGTATTAGCACCAGAATGAATAAGATTTTATTGGATATTGTACGATATTTTCATGAGAATAGTGTAAAATCCTTATAAAACTTATTTTATAGGATTTAACATGTGTATTTGCACCAGAATCTATCAGATCTAATAAGATGTTATAAGATTTTTTCAACAGGGATAATCACCAGTCACGCAGTGATAAAGTCTAATTCCTTCGGGGAATGTACAGATTAATTATAATATATCGCGTTCTACCGTTGTGATATTTTGCAAGACTTGTATCGAGCATAAGATACAACTATTGTCGATCGTAAAAACTAGAATCATTTTTTAACGAAGAATTTATAATTTTCGTTATACTTGTTATAAATAATAAACATAAATAAGTAGAGAAAATTACATTCAAGTTAAAAATAATCAATTGTAGCTCAATAGAACATTATTTTATGTCAAACATGCAGGTAAAATTTTCCTTTCTTTCACGAAAGCAGAATAAAATCTATTCATACAAAAACATTGTAACGATTCTAAAAGCATTTTTCAAACAAAGTATTCAAGTGTTCAAGATTTTTAAATAAGCGTCATATAATTTGTAACATACGTTTCTTTTTAAGTAATATTTTTAGTTAGTATAATAATAGTATATTTTATCTACATGCTTAATATAAAATACACACATTAGCTACATATTTTATTCAAATCGATTTATATTTGTACTATTTTTTATTTTCAGTATTTTATTTCTTCATTTATTTATTAAGTTCTAAAGGGAGGTGGCAAAGTAGGATTTACCTAAGCACGAATGCACATTTGAAGAAAAATATATGAATCTTTATAAATCTTGAAAGATTTTAAAAGTAAAGCAGCTACAATAACTTTTTTAATTCTTTAAGAAAATGCTTCTTAAATTAAAAGTTTTTATTAATTGGCTTAAAAAATATAGAGTTTACCCCTGTAAATGAGTGGTTTAATACTTACTTTAATACTTATTTAATAATATTTTTGTACATTTTATTACTTCCAAATTCAGAATAAGATAAATAGTTGATGTAAATCAATATATTTAAAGTGTTCAGTATAAAAGTACAAGTTTTGTGCGACTTATAATTGTATGCAAAAACAAATAAGCTTTTACCGTTTGACTGTTTATAAATTTATTTTCTGTATTAATAAAAATCGTTGCAGCCATCAAAAACAGTGAATTATCTGTGAGACATTTGAATTTACAGAAAATTATTTTTTAAGATTTAAGTCTGATTGATTTATTGTACATGTTCCTCGTTTTGTACCTGTTGCTTAAAATGCAAAGCATTTATTTTGTGTTTTGATTAGTGGGCGGCAAGTTTATAATATATTTATGATACTATATGGAATAAAATTATAGGACAGAAGATAAGAATCGATGTGTGATGGATGTGCATAAAAATATAGGGCCTATTATTAATTTTGTGATTAAATAACTGCTTAAAATTAATTATTTTTTGCTTTGATATTTCCGCAATATAAAATTCGAATAATGATCAGCGGCAACTAAAAGGAATAATAGAATTAAATCGAGTAATTAATTTTCGATAATAGTTTAAAATAATTTTAAATGTATAAAAACAACAGTTTAATTCCATTGTAATTCACATTTCTCTCTTTGATTCAAAAAGAACTCCAAAATCCTTCTTCAAATCGTAAGTCTTTGTAAATATCAAGATACTATAACTTATATGTGATTATCAAAAAGACAACGTATAAAATTGTTTTCAACCGGATTCATATCCGCTTTCATAGAAAACTCCATAAAGCAAAAAAGAAAATATAATAAGATTTTTAGTGTACTTAAAAACAATTGTATTTAATATTAAAAATCAGTTATATTATATAAAGAAGATAAATATTTATTAGCAATGTTAATAATAAATTCATATACGAAGCATCTCCAAATACTGCAGTAGATATGGAAGCAAGAATATGTTCTCAAATATTGTATAAACCTATGAGAAATGTGACATATTTTTATTTTAGGACTAACGATATTTAATTGAATGTTTCATTAAAATTATTGGAATAGGGTAAATAACAATAACTAAAATATGAATATTTAGTAAGGTAGTACGAAAGCAATTGACACAAATTTATTCGGTTTTTTCTTTTTTTTTATATAAATATGATAGGCAACTACTGTACTTCAATATTCAGTTTTACTTTCTTCAATAATTGCATTCGGCACTTCGTCATCTTCTTCGTCATTACTCTCTGGGTCCTCTGCAGGCCTAAAACGATAATAAAAAAAGTTTAATAAAAATGTAAAGCAATAATTGAATTATCCGCATTAAAAAATTCCAGAAATGTAAAGTTTCAAGAAACTATAATTCTTAGTTAAAATTATTTTATTAACTCGTATTGTAATTTACTTTATTTAATTAAAAATGTTATAAAAAGTAAATTTCAATAAGCATTATAACATTATATGAATATTAAATTATGAACATGAAAACTATTATCTATTAAATTTTTAATCAAGTAAATAAAATCGACTTGAACAAGCCTAACCTAACAGATTCAATATCACCGACTTGAAAAATCTCTGAGTATCAAAGTTGAATAATTCACACAAACGTCTTGAGCGAAAGTTTTCAGGAGCGTTAAACACGAAACCGCTGTTCAATGAATTTCAAGGCTTTAAATGCTAAGCATGCGACCTTAACGATCAATCCAAAGCACTTATCTGTTAATTTTTCTTTCAAGAAGTAGTATAATTACCAAAATTTTAGTCGATATCCACGGTGATTAAGCTAATTGTCTTGCTTTCTGTTTTATCTGAAATTACAATCCAATCGCCCAGGAGTTCCATTATTTTTTTTATTTTTGAAGGCAGCGGCTTCGTGCTTGCGGCAACCCCAAAAATGGGTCGGAAGTTTCATTTCATTACATTTCGACGAGTACAAGGATATGATAGACTGGCGATATTGAATCTACTGTACTAAATTACACTCCTCCATCGCATTAAATGATAATAATTCATCAAACCTAAAATATATATTAATTACTTTTAGATAATCTGATCATTTTTTCATGGCGAAATAAGTAATGATTTTAGAATTATCAATTATTTGTAAATTGCTCTATAAGTTCCGAAAGATCAAGTTTTTCTAATTTACATGAATTGCATTACTTATTTGCTAATTCATATATTAGAAATATATTTAAATTAATTTTATAAAATTATAAAAGTATTATTAGTTACTTCACAATAACTTAAATTTTAAAAGTATCTTACAAAGTACAGATACATATTTATATCGAATCATATATTGAAATTAAACTTTAAACTGCAAGAATTAATATTAAAACTAATTATAATTAAATATCAATAACTTTTTTAAAACTTTTTTAAAATTTTGTTTTTGAGTAGATTTTGCTGTTTCTTAAATTTTTAAAATATAAAATTTGATTAAAAAAAAAAAATACTTAAATAATAAAATGTTATTGAACATTTCTTTTTTAAATTTAATATGAGTCTAATGAAAATGTGAAGAGATTTTAATGAATACTTAGGGACCGACTTTGCCAACTCTGCCATTCCCGAATACAATATAACATTTATAAAGCTTGCAATATAAATTGAAATGAACGATGCAAATAGTGGCAAATAAATTGTGTAACATAAGATGTTCCTGCGTAAGAATAGCAATTATGCCGAATTCTAAGTGAATTAATGTTATAAACGACATTCGCAAAGGGTACAAGTACAAGAAATAAAACCGTATATTCATTCCAAAATATTTTCAAGTGTGTCAAACTTTATTTTACCTAAAACTGTTACGTTATAAAAAAAAGTTTATTTCGGAAGAATCAGCTTTATCACGGTAAGTAAGTCGATATGCTTATGCGCAACATCAGTTTGCGTCCAAATTCCGTGTTGTTTTGTAAAGTTGCGCTTTACTTACAATCTTTACGTGCAGAAGTGAAGCAAAATTTGTAATTTTAAATTTTAACGATACTATTTGAATAACACATTTTCATACAAACAATCTTGACTGTTTGATTTGCAAGCTTATAATGTTGTTGATAAAGAGTAATGTAATGTTTTTAGATTAGCAATCTGAAATGATTCTTGAATGACGTTAATGATAAATCACACCATAAAAGACTTACAGTGTTTCAGTCTATTTTTACTTATTAAGAATTTAGTATGGTGATTTTTTATACTGTAAATAATAAAAGTGACTTCTTTAATGGACCTTTCTTTTTGTAAATTGAAAGCTACATTTTTACTTTCAATTTTTTTAGCAAATAACTAAAGATTATTTGAATATCTTTTTTTGATTTTTTTTTAAATTATTATCTAAAAAAACTATAGACATGTAGGAATTGGACATTACTTCATTCTGCAATTTATTAAACCAAGACTTCCAGCAATGCCATGTACGGTCTTCTGCAAACAACTCGGTCCTATTTGTTCTAACAGCCACTCCACTGTTGTCGGGCAAATTAAAAAAATCGCCAAAGCACTCACGACAGTGGGCGCAAAACAAATTATCATTATCTTGAAATAAAAGTTATTCTTATGAATGGACATCGAATTGTAGGTCCTTTTAATGAAATGGCGTTAAATTAAAATTTCTCTTTCAACTTACATGCCATATCCATGAAACAATTAACCATCCTAATATTACTGTACCAGCAGTTTTGACGTAAGGCCCCCATTCCTCCACGACCTCACATGGTATTACGTTACATTTGCCTGTGGTGAGTGCAACTAAGTTATTTAAATTGGCCGTGAACAGTGAAGGATTTGTCATTTTACTTAAATTATTATCGTTTTAATTTTGAAGCTTTGAGACGAATGAGAGGTCGACAAATGATAAGAACTGTTAGAATTTTAACCGAACCCAATGCCAAAAATATAACCAAAAAAGTAAATAAATGTAGAAACAATCGACAGTGCAATTAAATTTCAAGATGCGCATGAGAAATATCAAGGAGTGCGGGAGCGCTCCTAAGGCAAGTTTAGTTCTACACTAAAATTAACGAATGATTATTAATTTTAAAATATTTTATTTGTTTTTTTTTCTTTTTTTCACATAATTAGTAATTATAAAAGATTTGAGCGTTTTTAAAATTGTTCTTTTCGAAAAATTCATCAAAACTTTTTATTCAAATAGACATATTTATTTATATTACTTACTGTGTGAAAGTTTTTAAAATGAAAAATATAAAAACTGAGCAATGCAACTTTGCAACGGCTAAATCTACATTGGTAAAAGCTAAATCTGTGTGTAGGAAAAAGATTAGATCTGCACGGCCATCGTCAGTCTTCGTTCTGACAATTAGAGCAGTCATTAAACAGTGCCGGTGTGGCATTAGTCCTGTGCCTCATAGGATGCTCGTTGTTCTCACCCCATGTTTTTGGCGTAAATTATAATTTCGTGTGATATTTCAGCCTTATCCCCGTGTCAGTTAAAACTTACACGAATTACAGTTTTTTCTTTTTTTTTTTTAATCTCTAAGAATAGAAAATTTCAGATTTAAATTCGTAAATAGCACACATGCGAAGAACAAAAAGGCAAAAAGATTTCAAAATGTAACATTTATTTGTGAGGTATCGACGTAACGTTTGAAAGTTCTTTTGCTACTATTCAAAAAATTTTTAAAATGCGCGTCACATAAGTTTAATTTTTTTCTTCGAAATTATTTCATTTAACTGCTACACTTTTTGTATCTTTAACTTTGTAATTTCATCGAGGCAGATTTGACTTTTAATTAATTACGAATTCTTAAACATTTTTTTATTTTGAAATTACTTCTTTAAGGAAGTGTACAAAGTTCTTTCCTCATTTTAACTGGAATTCTTGACACAAAATTTAATATTATGTGGTATTATTCTGCTCTTCATTTGTCTCGGGCTCTGGTTCAATTGGAACAGGACAGTGTATTTTAGTAACCACCTTTCGAGTATGTGTAACCGTCAAGCTGATTAAAAACTAGGAATAATAAAATTTTTAACCATCATAAATATAAAATATTTGGAGTTGCATAATTTTATTACAAATAGTAGGTATAAATTTAATTTGTATCTATACCGACAGCGCAGTGCGGTATTCAATAATATGACTGATGAATTTAATGGTTTGCTGTAGAATAATAAATAAAGAAAACGTCTGCATAATTGCACAGTCGATATTTCTGGTTTCTTTTTATTTAAAATTGTTATCAAGACTAGCAACACTAATATAAACTTTCGCGTTGTTAATTGATTATGATAAAAAATTGAATTTAAATAAAAAGAATCCGAAAGTTCGACTTGTCAATTAAGTAGTCGTTATGTAATTTTGAATTTGGTTAACAAACCAGTAATTTCAACAATCATATAACAAATATAAGTGTATTGTTTCATAAAAGTAATTTACATCGAAGAGAAATTTTGCATAGATATTACATTTTTACATGAATTAATTATATTAGCAAAATATATTTTTTTATTAATTTACAAAAAATTGTGCACTCACAATTATTATTTTGCCAGACTGGCGAAGTGCAAAGATTAAAACGGGATTTGATAGTACGAGTATCACTTCCATTAAATTTGAAAATGCAACAAAGGTTAGAAGAGCGCCACTCAAAGATATCAAAATAATTACTTGGATAACGTTGACCAATGTCTGCAAGTAAACAGTCTATATACATTTGATCGGTAGAAGACCGCTGGCTGACTCATGCATGAGCCAAGTTCATACATGAGCTGGTACCACTACAGATTAAGTAAATAAATAACTCAATTAATTTAAAAATACAGTAACTTACGCATAGTACAGGCATTTTTATTCTAAAGTAACTATTGATTTTGCACGAGGAATAGTGCGTAAAGATTTTTAATTTTACTTTATTTTTTATATTTTCATTTCTAACCTTTCATGTTACGATGATTACTTGAAAATTTTTGAAACAATAAGACAATCGATTGTTTTTTTTGGCTGTTGAGCTAAGCCTTAGATGCAAGCTTCAATTTATTGCGAGCATAAATTAATTTGCAATATTAATTTTTAAATAAAAACTTTACAAATTACAAGTACTATCATTTTTTTTATAAATTAATATCTAAAAAGCTATTCGATTTTTATAAATTAATTTTTTTGTTAATTTATAACTTTTTACGCCAAGTATTTATTATAAATGACCAGCATTGTGCACATGTATTCTTTTTGTGAACAATTAAAGGACAAAGTTCTTAAGTCGCTAATACCCGAAAGGGGGATGCGACACTAAACAAATGAAAAAAAAAAAAAAAAAGTTCTTAAATTTGAAGTTTCCCGTTTTTATATCTTATAACGTGTATTTATAATTACGAAAGTTTAAAAATGATTGTAATTTTTAAAATCTCTATTTACAAACTTTTTTTTTCTTTCGTTATTTAATGTCGCATCCCCCTTTCGGGTATTAGCGACTTACAAACGTTATTAAGTCTTTCTATTTAATTGCTATCGTTTATATAACGCTAACAAGATCTCATCAGATTAGTTAAAAACGATAATAAACACTCCAAAAAATATTGATTCTTTAGTGAGAAATTAATATTTTACGACACTGGTGTCGAAGTTGATTATTTACCTCGTGAGGCATTTTTCGTCCGAAAAATTTATTTTTAATGTTTTTATAGCAGGATTGGAAATTTAATTTTTAATGAATGAAACGACTTATCACTTTAAAATATTCGTTTATTTTTAGACAACAACTTACATGTTTATACAATGGAATACTTTTTTTTTTTCATTTTTATTACACGCGTAATAACAATACATATACAGTAGACGTGCTATTGTCTTCTTGCGTTCTAATTTCGTGTAATTCCAAACAACTATAATTACTCTAATATTTATTTCAATCAAATTCGTAACGTTTTTTCATTTAGCTAATTATTTCTTCTGCTTTTCGTAACCATTATTTCATAAAATATTCCAAATCATCATAATAGATAAACTTACAAAAGTTGTTCGATAAACTTTCGATTAATAACAAGCATTAATATCTAATAAATTCTATATTCTTTACAAATAATAGAGACTTTCAAAAGTTTTCTTATTATTCAAAATAATTAGTTAATTTTATTAAATCTATAGTTTTATATTAAAAAATTTGTCTTTAAAAATTCTTTTCTATTTGTAAAGTATTCTGATTTAAAAAATATATTTCTGTGCCACTTTCTATGTGCCAAGTGCGTATTAAATTTCGTTACACTATTTACCTGAATTTACATACTTTATTATCGCCGAGAATTGAACTTGTATTCATGAAAGAATCCAATAATTGACAACGTTAACATAATATTTTACAATATATGTCACGGCATGCAATTTCTCGCAACAAAATTAAAAAAAAACTCATGAAAAATATAAATGCTATCAAAAATATTTTTATAGAAAGTCTTAGTAAAGCTCTCGGTTAATTTACATTCTTTAAAATTCAATAACTACAAAAATAATTATTATACAATTAATTATTTTTAATTTAACGTACAATCGCTACGTTCTACTTCTAGATCCAAGTAATTTTTCCAGAGAACATTTGCTCATTCACATTACTGACCTGTGGTCCCCTCACACAATTAGTTCAATTTCAATTCCCTATTACCTATTTTGTATAACAGATAATTTACATTTAAAGCACCCTAGAAATGGCAAGGAATTCACATCAGAATTGTTTGCATACAGTTACATACATTGTTGAATCAATTTACTTATTTATATAATTGTTATACTTTCTATATTTTTCTTGTGTTCTACATATACTCTGTACTTTCTAGTTTGTTTGAACATTCAATTTAAATAATACTTCTAAAGCATTAGAAAAATCATTATTTATTATTTAACTATAACACATAATTTTAAGCCTAATTTTGTTAGACCGTTTATATTGTAAATTAATATATATAATAATTTGAAATTAGGATTTGAAGTTCAAAGCAATAAGTTAGACATAATTGATATGGATTTATAGATAATGCGTTGTTTTGTAAAGATTTTTTAACAAACATCAACTTTGGAAGGTTCAATTTTTATGTGTATAATATTAGAATATTTTCTTAACAGTATTTTTTTAAACCATTTTTTTGCAAAATTGCTTTTATATCAACAAGTGGTTTTCCTAAAAATTATTATTGTTATTTCTTGTCGAAAAAATTGGAATCTCCTAGGCTATATAAAATAAAACTGACTTTCTCGAGATTGATCACAATTTTAACGTTTCTTTTTCAATTTTGTTTAATTTAATATGATTGTGCCACTTCTTGTAGCGATATTTCCATAATATTTTTCAGAAAATCTTTGTATCGAACTCTTATATTTTATAAACCTATGATAATATGTTTTAATTTAATATTTTTTAGCACATCGATTTAATATTTTACACATTGATAATTTATCAAGAATGATTTCTATTCCATTTGGTTTAAAAAGAAAATATATATATATGTGTGTGTATTATTTGCATGAATATACTATTCATTGGCCGGAATAAATGCGTGCGAGTATACAAATACTGACATTTCTTAAAGAAAATCAAATTAATTTTAGAAGTATTTTTAAACGTTACTTTTAAAAAAGTAATTTTCGAATGTTATATTGAAATATAAGTTACCTTATATTAACAAGTAGTCATTTTTTAATATTGATAATCTTTAAATAACTATAAAAAGTACATTCTGAGAAAAAAATTATTTAAAATGTGCAATACGTAATATTATATCATCTTAAACATTATATGATATGAGTAATTAAAAAAAGCTGTCGTGTTTGTACTCTGATATATATTTATATGTATTTGTATAATATTAGCTTGGTAATAGGCAAGAATTATAAAAAGAATTGATAGAACCCAGATTAAAAGTTGAAAAAATTATTCTTAAATGTATTTATTGTCAGTTGAATGATTTGTATTTCTTTAAAAACAGTAAAAAAGAATGAACTGAGTGTGATCCATAATCATTAATTAATAGAAATTCCATATTATTTGTAATTAAAGTTAAAGTTTTTTAATTTATTTAATTAGGTCACTTCAATTTGTAAATTATTTTATCACTTTTCATTTTTAGACATTTACTTTATTGTTTATCAAAATTTATGTGACTGACGTAGTAACTTATATTTCAATTTTAAAATTAAATAATTATTAAAAAATCAAGGTGGTTGGATTTAATTTTACAAAAAATATGCTCTACAAAACAATCTATTAATTCGTTGAGAATCTAGGCCAATTTAATATATATCTATTTCTATTTTCAGTAATAATTAAATTAATTATTTCATGCCTATTCATCCAATACTAAACTTAGTTACCTTTGGTTATTCGTTGTTATTTAACAATTTTTAATAATTATCTGACTTTAGCAAATGTAAAAAATTATAGAAAATCAATTTTTACAAATCGCGCTTCGTTAACACATTAAATATTGTCTTGCGTAATACCAGACACAACATAGAAAGAATATCATTTTTAGCTCTAATTTAAAATCTCAGTATTTTTACAATAATTTCTCTACACGGAATAGTTACAAATGTACAGCTTTTAATTGTATTAAACTTACGGCTCTTACTTATTGTCGGTAGATATTTTTACTTATATATACAATTCTAAAGAATCTATAAAAAATAATTATTAAAAATATACGTGGGCCAAAAGCTACTCACTTCTTTGCTAAGGTAAGATTTAATACGAAATTCCAGTATACTTTGTAAATGGCGTTGCTTTTAAAATTTTTTTATACTTTGATAAGAATTCAAATTTACTTTTTTAGAAATACTTATTCACGAGATCAAAGAGTGAATAGTCTGTTGATAAAAACGTACAGTTGCAAATCTCGTAATTTCTATTTGTTAACCCTTTATAAGACGAACTAAAAATGTTTGTCTATCCTGTGCAAAAGATATGTTATCTATTTATCTTAAGAGTCTCAATTGTTACTAATGTCTAGTGCAACTGTTTAAGAGATGTATTATATCTTTCCGACACTGCCCGCCTAAAAATGTATTATGACTAGATCAAACGAATGCAACCATAACAACAACTTTACTCGGTGAATGAAAAACTAATTGTTATGAAATTGAAAAAAGTTTAGGCTGAAAATAAAGTTGTTTGCTATGGTTTAAAATTTAGCATTCTGTCGTCTGAGATCATTCGGTATAATGTAGGTGAGAAGAGCACCAATTAAAAGTAAAACACACATAACAATGTTTGCCCAATAATCTCCCCATATTTTAAAAAGATGACCGTAGAGCATCGTAAAGGCGATACCAAAAACTTGCGTCATGGCATTCAGCAATCCAGCTGATGTACCTTCTGGTTCGGGATATGTTAATTCAGCAGCAAACTCGAATCCAACCGGAAGGTAACCCGTCATGAAAAATCTGAATTTTTTTAAATATTTCGATTAATACCGCGAAATGCATTATTATTATTATTAATAAAATCAAAATCTAATTTACCCTAGTAGACCAGCGGTTACATATACGACAATAATGTGTGGGGTATCGAGAGTAAAAGTAAATACTATCATTCCAAGGAAAGAAAAAATATAAACGCCCAGCGTTGTTTCCCTGAAAAAAAAAAATTAATATTTTTAATTATTTATACTTTCGTCAAAGTCTGAACTTGACTATTTTTATTATTGTAATTATTTATACTTGAATTTGTGTGTTTTGTCGAGAACTACACCGCATACGACAGATCCTAACATTCCAGCACATATAATTGCAAGTCCAATTCTTCCAGCATCTATTTCATGGCCCTTTAAACAAACGAAAGAATTATTTTAATTGAAAAATAAATATACAAAAACATCTTTTATTCTGTACTGTAACTTACTTCGAAATGCGCCAGGACTATCTGGTTAAGAAGGGTGCTAATAGCATAGAAAATGCCCACGTTGATGGCATAACTTAGTAAAAGTAATAAATAGCCTGAATTCGTGACCAGCCTCTTAATAGAAAGGAAGAAGTTTTCAGATTGCTCAGCTTCTCTTTGGACTGCCTGGGCTGGGCTTGGTGGTAGAGGTGGTTGATCCTTAAAGACTTTTTTCGAACTTATTAATCTTTTCTTTTGTTTAACAATATTGCCAATTATTAAAGTATTTAACTTAAACATTATTTAAATTTCAGAAAAAATAATTCAGTAATTGTGATTAAAATAACACTTACACAATAAAATTAATACGAATATTATTGAAGTAAAAGCTGCTACGATATAGAACATGAGTTGGAGACCTTGGCCAATAATTTTGCTATCATCATTTCGTACAAGCATTGGTGGAAAGAGGAAACCTATCGCGATACCAAGCTGCAAAATAAAAAAAAAAAATCACTTAAAAATGTAGTAGTTCAGTGCACACGTTTTATATTAATTAAATTCAACGGCGTTGTAACTTAGATGCCCGGTAGTTAAATGTACTTTTATTGTTTGTGGTGGTATCTCGTTTATATGAATTTTTATTTCACATTCTTTGGTTACGAGCGTATACTCGACTTCTTAACAGCGCAATCTTTTCATTGAATACGCGGTGAGGACAATTTACTGACCCATCAACGTGATAAGTGGACAGCGGGAGACTCCAATCTGTCTAACGTCTCTTGAATTTTTTTTTTATGTTTTTAATTAATTAAATTTCTACAACGTCAATTTAGTTCTACTTATGTACAAAGTGATTCATTGACTTTTTAAAGGCGGTGTTTAATTCAGATTAATACAATTTAAACTGATTGTGATTTTCTAATACTATTAAAATAAACTCAGAAACTAACATCTACCGAATATTGTTAAATTATATAGTTCCTTTCCGAAAAATAAAATTTATATTCGATACTACATCCAAAGACGCAAGAGCTCCGTTCTCATTTAAAAATTTTATCGATCTTGACTGCGTCGATAAAATATTGCAATTGCCTCTCATTTAATAAAGGTATAAATCAAAAAATATGCTTTCCGCAGTTTCCAGCAGCAAGTGTTCGACGATTAAGTACCATAAAGCGTTGTACCTTGAGCTTAAATTGAATAAAATTAGCTCTCCTGGGGATAGACCCCTTTGATTTTACAATTACTCGTGGGTGTATAGTCGAGCACAGTTTCCCACCGCGTTATCTGCAGATCTGATCGTCGGCAATTAATCAGTGCGAACAAACGCGGAAAAGATGAATTTTGCGAAAGCGATTATAATTACCTGATTACCGAAGACGCCAATACTGCATGCACTACTGACTTGGTCAGGCCCGAACCAAACAGCGGCTAATCTGGCTGGCACTGACAGGATAAAGGTTTGGCTTAACGCGACGACCGTTTGACCAAGGAAAGTCACCCAAAACCTTTCGGGACTCACGCTGAAGACTTTAATCCACGAACCCGCAGCCGTACCTAATGCACCTATAATCGCAGCACGCCTCAGGCCCTGGAAATTTTTTACGAATCACATATTTTGTTAATAGCTAAGCATGCGCAGTAAATTTTCGAGCATCTTATTAGACGATATAAAAATGCAAGGTCACTCATACAGAATTACTTACGAATTTGTCGAGAAAATAACTGGCTGGAAAGATAAAAGGAATGTAGGTGATCATGTAAATCATGCTGGTCATATCTACTGCAAAAGTGTCGACATTGTAGAATTTTACAATTATATTCGTTATAATACTGTATTGAATCCATTGCATCGCATTGCTCGCGCTGTACAAAACGAAGATTATTAGAACCAGCCATCTTCTTTTGTAGATTTTAGTCTCTATGGCCTACAAACAAACAAAAATTTCGTGACATTTTTTAGCCTGCCTTTTTCCTTAATCATTTTATATAATTAAAAGGCTTTATACTTAATTGAAAAACGTTCTTACATAAATGATTATTATTATCTACTCTTTCATAATCCTAAAATAATCATTTGTACTCTTACTTTGAAGAGTTAATTATGCTCAAATCATTTTTCATTCGCTTTAATAATAATTGTAAAATTATTTATTATTTCTACACTATACATAAATTTTATAATTAACAAAGCATTCATCCATCAAACTTTAGTATTAATAATACTCAGATCGTTAAACTACGATGAATCTTAATTCACCCCTTTATAAAAAAGTTCGTAAATATGACATTTGTTAATTTGCTATAACAAGTTAATTTGCTATAAGAGCTTTGGCCATACTTTGCTTATTATACACATCTCATAAAGTGCTTCAATTGTTTTGTTATATGTGCTTTTTATCCATTTAAAGATATAAGTTTTATGTCTTTAACTACAAATGTATACCTGCGTAGGCTGAATACCACCTTCTATGGCCTTGGTGTATTCTGAGGAACCTTTTACCATATTGCGATGAAATTGTTTCAAATCTCATGCACAATCTTTACAAAATAGCGTCGATTTGTGAAAACTTTCGAATTTTAAACTTTAAAATGTTAAACATAAGTAATGTTTTTTTTTTACTTTTTTTTTGGATTTGGCACTGTTTCTTTCTGGAATCTGTAAAAGAAACAGTCACTGCTTACAAAGAGAATTTTGCGAAAACTTGAAGACAAAGCAAGTGTGGATGAGTTTTTTTAGTAGCAGTTGAAGGAAATGTTAGTGACACTTTCTTATATCAGAAACGTAAATAATTTTTGCAAAAGAATCCAAGAATCAATGAAAACAGTTATATAAATCTCGAATTAAAAATGGCATCACTGAAGATGATTCTGGTGGTATTGTTTGCCCAGTTGACATTAATAGAAATAGAGAAAAACTCGAAACTCCGGGGACAAATAATAATTGTTGTCGATTTTCCCTTGACGATCAATAAATATCTTCTAATAGTTCATTTTTCCTAGGCAGCAACACCACCATTACCTTCCCCATTAGCTTAATTGTTAGTTGGTATCAGTAACTGCAATCTAATTACTAAACTACTTCGCACTTAAAATTTGAATTCATTGATAAATGAATGCAGATAATAAGTGAAACTTGTTTCTTTTACTAACTCTAGATTCATTGACATTTATATCTGATATAAGATTGATAAGCTCATGTTCAAACAATTAATTATAACGAACTTAATGTCGATGATAAAAAATGAATAAAAATGATCAATGTGTGGTCGCGCGATTACTCGCAGACATTAGTCTATTAAGGTAATCGAATATTTCCAGTTTTTCACATTTTTTATTGACGCGATAGAATACGCGTGACGCGCGATTTTAATTTATTTCATTTTCCTCTTCTTTCAGGTATTGGGAAAGTTGTTCGGGAAAAAAATTTATACACACTCTTGCAAATCGTTACGAATAGATTTGTTTTTTCATACTTGTAATGCAATAAGTTTTAAATAAGTAAATGATATATTTATAAATAATAAAGCAAAAATCTAGTAGCAATTCATAAATATTCAACTTACAAATTAAAATCCGATATCTTATCGCGCAGATTTTTCAATGACCTAATTTGAATTCTTTCAATTAACATTAGTGGTTTTAGCGATTACAAATTTAGTCAAGTATAAACCAAACAAGAACACTTCAGCCCTTTGTCCTGCATGTGAAACTCCGAATCTATATTTTGAATCGTACTTTGAAATCGATTTCTTTGCAAGTATAACTCGCTCCCAATATATTTTGGGCGCGATTATTTTTAGTGTTGAAGAAGTAATCAATAATTGTTTTCTATTTTTGAGAAGTAAATTTCCTAGCAATATTTTGCCAGGTAGTAAAAATGTTTTAAACGTAATTTAACGAACTCTTAAGAAACTTTTCACATTACTTGCTGAAAAATTCAATTAAAAGTTTTAGCGAAAAATCTAATATCGCTCTTCGAGCCGTAAGAAGGTATATGATCTTTAATTTCTTCTTACAAATATATTTTTCTTATTGTTAAAAAGTTTAAAAAGAGAGAGATACAAATTTTTAACAAATGCACTTCCCCACTTTTAATATTTAATTTAGTTTACACTTTGTCAAAAACTAATTTGAATTTGTTTAGTAAGTTATTAGAAAAATTTCTCAGAATTTAGGAAAAGAAACTCCGTGTCGAGTCTAATTTAAGATTCACCTGCATATCTCGGACAGTTGCCCTAATTCGTAATGAGTCGTAGTCAACTGTAAATGGGTACAAGAGTAGTACGATGTTTAGATAAGTGGAATAAGAATTCACAGGTGTATATCAGGCATCGAGAAAAAGTCAAACGTATTATTCTTCTGAACTGACCCAATTACCTTAATTACCTTTTATTGGTGTTTTTTAAGAAACTTAAAATACCGACTTTAAGATATCGATTGATCCGTGGATAAATTGCACGTACACAACATCACCTCTGGGCAATAAATTTAACTTTATATCTTATAATATGCAGATTTCTGAAAAATACGCTAATTCTTACTAGGATTAGACTCCGCGAAGAACCGGTAAAACAAAGAAAGAAATTTTAATTTACTTTTACAAGCTTGAAAAAGTTTAAAAGAGAAAAAAACTTGAGCGAAATCCTCTTAAGAAGTTTTTATTGTACATCGTGCTTTAAAACTTGTAGCTTGAATTTTTAAATTTACTATGCACTTGATAAGCTCTCATCTTGAAGCTGCTAAGCGAGGGATGAAAGCACTCATCTGCACTACAGTATTTATTTTGCATTATCAGCAGACATCGTGTATTCGTTCGCCAAGGCCAGTTCGACAACTTGAGATATCCTCTTTTTCGCTTAATGTATACGACAAAGCGCCAGTCGCATAACACGAAGATTTAACGTCGTAAACAAAATAGTTTGTCTTTTAGTGTCAACGACTCTTCCTGGTGTCGATAAATTCCTTTGGCCCAAAAACTTTGACTCGCGCGATAGCGTTCGAAATTCAGAAACGTCATTGCGGGGATTTTCAGTCGACTGGTCGACCGGCTGTCGAACCAGTCATCGCGTACAGCAGTAAAACAGTTACCGGACAGGAGCCGAACCATCTGACAGACAGACACCGGATGAATTCCGCTTTTAAGAAAGATTCCCACGTCGCGACAAGAAGTCGCAGGTTTTGCCTTTTGTCGATCGCTGTTTTTGCGTAAATTTTTAGGCTTTTCGAACAGAAAATCCGCATGAATTCTTAAACGCTGAGTCGCATTTCCATTTCTGGTTATTTCCTCATTATTAAG
>JAWWEM010003468.1:0-32315 GCA_035582935.1 Ormyrus thymus | reverse complement strand
TTCAGGATAGTGCGAGTTTGTCCTTCGATTACGATAGACTATACTAATTTTTAATCAGGTATTTCTCTCCGTGTACATATATACATTATATGTATATAAATCGTAGTCAATAAAGCAATTCTTTAAACAAAATTTCCAAGTCTTACGTCGTAGCCTAACTATTGAAGAATTTATATTATGTTAGTCGATGTAGATAAGTTACTAATAATAAAGCAAGAATTATGCAATATTTGATAAGTCTCACATCTTTTCGTCTTGATGTGAGAAAGCATATTTATTTTGAACAAAAAATGAGAACGAAAATGAAATATGAAAAATATGTTAAAATATATAAAATAATAAAATGTACAGAATTTAAAAAAAAAATTTTTATCATTGGTAACAATTAAAATTTTTCAATTATAATAGGTCAATGAAGCTCGATAAAACTTATTAATAAAACTTTGTAGTAAGAAAAAATAATTAAAAATAATTCCAATCATATAATATCGCTAATTTATTTTAATTGACATTAAGAAAAATTGAAGCGCTGCTACATTAATCAGTTGTTTAGATAAAAATAAACTGAATTCTGAATTGAGCACGTTAATTTTAGAACATTTTGTTTGTATTTTGCCTTTCAAAAGAGTATGATTCAAAATTATTATTATTACATTAGTATACGCAGCGCGTATACTGAACATCTGAATAGAATAGTGATTACGTTGATAAAAATAAGAATCAAAGGAATTAATGATATGTTTTGGAGAAAATATGTTTTGAGAGGATGTTTTTGATCCACTTAAGCACAAAGTCACTTGCAAATTTTAGAAGATTTTTAATAATCAGTGAAAGTATGAGTCACAGCTCAGTTGCTTGGCGCGACGTTCGTTGAGCCAAGTGTTCCGCGTCGAGTCCAGTGGTTTTAAAAAGAAAACCGCATAGAAAAACAGTGGAAGTTGGTCTGCAATCGCGAAATGACAGAATATTTATAGAGCGGCGCCACCTTTATCTGCAATCTCTGTGTACTCGTTCTTATTTACCGTCTTTTTACGCGCAATACGTCTAACTTGCGATTTGAACGCGGCTTCGAAAACGTTCGTATTATTTTAAAGGCGCCAATCGAATTAAGCTAGCGGCACAAATCGTGCATTAAATCAAATATTAATAAATTATGTGGGAATGGGTGTATAAAGAAGTTTCTTTTTTAAATTGAAGCTTCTTTCATTTTCTCTTTTTCTGTCAATCTTCTTCCTTGTTCGCTTTTAGCGAAGAGAGAAATTTTATACGCGAAACTTTCAAATAGAAAATAATATTTGCTTTCGCCTTTTTCCTTGTCTATAAAATCATTAGATTTTTGAATTTAGAAAGTGTAAATTAAGAATCAAAGCAAAATATTAAGTTCATTTTGAATAAAAAACTACAAGAGTTTTGATGGTCGTTTGTGATGAATTCCATTGGATTGAACTTTTAGATAAATTTATTCATAAGCGCTTTAACTATCAACAAGCTTGTCTTTATAAATGGATAATGCATCAATATCTTGAATCAACGATGGGAGTTTTGATTTTCATTTATTACATAAGAAAATAACTGGAGTACAGTGCACTTTAAGTGAACGAAAAATATAAGAATCGTAAACTTTAACTTTAATAATTCTATAGTAAACTATATTTTAAACTTTTGAAATGTTAATAACGTTGTTGAAAGTTATAAACAATCATTTTTTCAAAGGACAAGTGTAAAAATCTTAAAAGACAAAGACCAATTAATTAAATTAAAAATAAAGACGAGCGATTACAACTCTAAAAAGCTTATTAATAAACCCGAGGTAAGAAGAAAAACAGGTAAAGTGCCTGTATGAAAGACTGAATCGTCATTCGTTCTCAGTTCTTGCTTAAATTGCATTTAAATGTAACTTGAGCAAGGTTAATAAAGCCTGTGAAATTCTATAAAAAAAGACTCCAGTCTTTCCGGACTCGTCGCACACTCAAAAATGCCGCTTTGGCTTTACGAGCCTCCTCTCGCGAGACGTATATATGTAGATGAATTTAACGGTCAGCGTCGGGAGGGGTACATCTTCGAATGTTTTTCGGACGGTCCGCACGTGACTCTTAACGTCGCGTTCGCGATTAATCGCACGAGACCACCAGGATACACGGCGCTCTTTAATAAATGGTAAAACTTTCCAATTCCAGAATTTGCGAATTTAATGTCAAAGATTGATGGAATCGTCGAATCCACTGAATTTGGGAGTTTATTTTTATAATACATTCTTTTAATGATTTATTGCAGCTATTAACTTGTTTACAAATGCTTGAATATGTTTTAAATATATTTATCAGATTCTATTGTGAGAACCGGCCACTTAGAACGTCCTGGAAGCTTCTAAAAATTGAGTCACGCTGACTTGCAGAAAATCCGCGGTCCCAGAAATGAAAATGAATTTGTTTAAATTAATCTCGACGTCGAATACACCGGTTTCCACGATCGTCCGCCGAATAATTCACCTGACCCAAGCTCCGATCGTTACATAAAAAACGTGAGCAAAACGTTTCGTCGTTCGCCGGAAGTACTATTTTCATTCGGGACCTCCTTTTTATCTCTATTTTTAGCCGGCCCAGGCGCTTTTGTGCACGTCACGACGACGCACAACGTACCCAAACGTATACACAATAATTCTGCAGAGATAAAGAGTACCCCCACCCCCCCGTCCCCCGTCGTATGTAAGCGGGATCTCGAGGAAACGAGTTTTGGGAAAAGTACCCGCCGTGGAAAAGAGATTATGCCGCGTACACGAGATCTTTTTAATAGGTTCCGCTTGACGCACATTACTAGATTAAAATTTCGCATGCTACCTTTCTGTATATAATTGAATATTCAAGAGGAGAAATTTTTTATTTACGCGGTATTTACGGAAAAGTACGCCATTGTTCCGTAGGCCTTTGAACTTCTTGCAGTAATTTCAGGCTTGATCTTATAACTGGGAAGATTTCATTTAGAAAAATGAAATATTACCGAAGAAAATACATTTTTAAACTGCAATAAAGTGTAAATGTGTTCAAAAGTTGATGGTTCTATTTAATTTGAATAAATTGTAAGACTATAAACAAAAAATCAATACAGACCCCCACTTAAAAATAGTATGACGCTCTCAAATTACCTGCAATAAACATCCCTGTCACCCTGGTAGAAATTGAAAACATTTTCAGAGCATTTTTTGGCCAGTTTTTCATAAATGGCCAAAAAATACTCCATAATTGGCCAATAAATGCTAAAATTTAATCTCAAAGCCTTAAAAATGGTTTGATTTCTACTAGGGCATATATGAAGAACTTAATAGAAATGAATTGCAAATTACCTAACTCATTATTCTCGGTATCGTGAGCTGCCGCGTATACGCTATAACAGATACCTAATTTAAACAATTATAACGAGGAACCAAACAAATTAATCATGCACTTTTTTTTTCTATTTACCAACATACGCAAAACAGTGACGAATAACTTTTCCACGGCGTAATATCCCTCGGATTCCAATCTAATCGTGCCAAAAACAAAAAAAAAACAGCTCATCCTTGACGACGTTCCGGGCGCTCCGCTGGTCCTCTTTTCCTCTGCTTCGTTTAGAACGGCAAGAATGCGAACCGACGGCTTATCAGCACGGGTCGGTCGGGCACTTCCTCGTGCCACTCTCGCGATCCCCGATCCTCCCGATTCTCGGGGATTTCCCCGCGGTCCTTTCTCTCTCGGCGCGGCGCGCGAAGGCTCTCGTCCCAGGCAGGAATTCGCTGACGAGCGCGTCGGTCGGCCCGCGGCGGCGCGAAAACCGCGCGAGTGCGAAAGGCAAGCGTTGACGACACGCCGCGGGTCTTGTGCCGTCGCGCGCGCGCGTTTTTTTTCTTTTCAGGCAGGAAGATGTAGGCTGGGTTAATCGAGACGTCTTTGGCAGATGCGCGTGAATGGGACGTTCTACGTATGCTGCTTGCGTCAGTTCGGTTTTGCTCTGTGGCTTTTTATTGGCTGAGGCGTGTGGTGCTCTTTGATCGATTAGTTTCAATGAAAAAAGTGTTTTTTCGTCAACTTAAGTACTGAATTCATTAGTTTGGTTTTGAGCAAACAAATACGCTCGTTAATGTATTTGATGAGAAACGTTTTTAAGGAAGTACTGATAAATTCTTACGGTTAAAGAACCATCAAGTATAAGAATGTAAGGATTAAAAGTCCACGTTTTGCTTAGTATCTACAAACACGTTTAAAATTTCCTACTACAGTTTCACCTCGCTGACTTATCTCCGTAACTTGATTTTAATTATGTAGAATCTTGGTTCTGTTCCCCGTCGTCGGATGATTATTATAAAATCCCTATTTTTAAATAAAAAAAAATGAATAACGCGTTAACCAAATAAACATTTCTCGGCGATAAATCTGATTGCGAGCGATGCGCGCGCGGCACGTATGTACTCTTTGTAGACAGCCTTGTATATGCATCGTCGCGACGATTCAAATTTACATCCGACGGAAAAGTAGCTTTCATTACCGCGCATGTAAACATTTATGCTTATATCTCGCGGTGTAAAAAAAAAAATGAAATAAGTACACGCCGCAAGGAAGGAATGCGTAATTTAAATAATTTTATATGAGGTCACTTTCCGCGTCCGTCTAATTTATATTTATTTATATATATATATTACGGCGCATATACGACGTATCGCAATTATAGGGAACTTTTAGGTAAGAAAGAGCCCTTTTATACCTTAAGCGTCCCGAGAAATTCATGCGCAATAAAACGCGGCGTATACTCAAATTATTCCTACATTAAGCTGTGTTTTAGAAATTTGAATCACTCCTGGACTTGATACCTACTTAAAATGTTTTTCCAAGCAATGGCCGTCCATAAAGCACGCTCATAAACGTCGCGCCGACGTCTCACCATCGCCGTTTTTCCCCCAGAAATTAGCACCTTTCTTCGAATACCTGCCTCTGGCATCCGGAGGAAAATCACCTGGAAGCGTCGTGTTTGCATGAGAGATCGGCCTTGATCGATCGCCAAGAGCGCAGGGAATCCCAGCTTGGCGATGCCTCCATCCTAGTTAATAGCACCGCGCAATTGGTCGGCGCCTTGTTTTCGAGCGCTATTTACCTCGAATGCAGACAGGCGGGGTGAGAATCCTCGGAAGTCTGGACAGAGAGACAATTGCGTCGATCTTGTGCGTCTCGGCAAATTAGTGCTATTTCGCGATATATAGTACCTTGTTTTGCTTTCCGAGAAGCTGCGCTCCGACCAAGGGGTCTGCGTTGCGAAATGTTGAATTTTCCTATGCTATTTCGACCGGCGATCGGCGACTGATATTATTTCGCCGAGTGCGTTTGCCAGTAGTTCAGATAAACATGAAATTAAAACTTTAATTCCCTACTAATTGGGAATCTAAAATAGAAATGGGAACTATACGTACGATTAATGATTCTTAATATTTTTGTTTTTGATGATTTACGTAAGGCATCGTACACTGTCGTACGTGGATTAACCAATTACGACTCATTAGATCAATTGGCTCAAAAGACGACATTGAAGGCTAACAAAAAAGTAATCGTCCCGTTAAGCTGCGCGAAAATTATTGCTCGAGGTAAAAAGTTTTACGCGCAACTTCCAAATTCTCGAATGCAGAATACTATGCATATCTGCAGTTAATGGAAACAATGAATTAGCATTTAAATTTATTTTACTAAAAATTTATTGCAGCTGAATATTGAAAGGAACGTGGCTAAGCTTTTTTTAACAACTTTTCTTAAAACTGCTGAATATCATTATCGATAGCACATTACAATTACGCCAAATCGGACGGTTCCAAGAATTTTCCACAATGTACGTTTACCGTATGTTTTGCAAAAATTTCCGATTACGGCATAAGAAAAAAAAATCCCAGCAAAGTATAACGCAAATCATTCATCAAGCCATGATGAGACAAAATTTTCCCATTTGTTAATTGTTAGCTCCGCCGTGCATCTCGGTTTATAATCTTCGACTCCCAGCCGCGACGCCTGTAATAAACGCATAAAAAGATCACGCGATAAACATCAATCTTCCCATAATTTCGAATCCAAAACGCTCTTCCACTCTTCCGAGAAGAGCTAGGCGTGTACACGAACCCCGACGAGAACCGAAGAGGACGCGAAATACGTAATTCGAAGGACTACATAATATGGCGTCTAAAAAAGCAGCTATGCGCTTTTTGCCGATCGGACGTCAGAGCTCGTGACTCTCAATCAAATCTTTCCTATGTAAATACCCGCTTAGACGGGCCGCGGAGCAGACGGTGCGTGTTTGATCCAGCGCACAAAGGAGAGCCAGAGAGAGAGAGAGAGAGAGAGAAAGGGGGACGATTGGGCAGCCACCAGCCGCGAGACAAGGACCGCCAACACGTGGACGAAGCACGTGTAGTAAGACCCATCTGCTCGTCTCCTTCCTAGGCTCGTCCCCAGGAAGCGTCGGCGGTAGGAGGGGCTGCCAGTGCCGTCCGACGCACTCCCACCAGCGTCCGCGGCGCTGTCACGTGAGCCCGGCTCTTTATAAGCCGGCCGCTCGGCGTCGGACCTTCATTCTACAGTGAGAAGCCAGCGAGGTCGCGAGCCAAGTAAGCTTCGCCAGCTCTCCGTCAAAGTTCTGCTCGATACCAGTTCGATTGAAACAGTTCCGAGGGGTACGCGGTTTGTGCTACGTATTTGTTGTTGGTGCCGCCGCAGAAGCCAATCAATCGACAATGTACACCAACCCGTTCAACCGCAAGCACAGCACGATCCGCCAGGTGCTGGACCGCATCCTGGACCCGTCCAGCAAGAAGCCGATCCGCCGATCGGAGAGCGTGTCCAGCTCGGGGAGCAACAGCTCCAAGGGCAGCACCGGCTCCCTGGGCAACAGCGGCCGGGGAATACTGCAGTGGGGACGCAAATGAAGCGCGAACCAGGGACCGACGCCGGTCCCGGGAGCAGAGAGCAGACACCTTCGAGGAGGATGGATCCTCAGTTGATCCGTCCCCCGACGAGACGCCAGGGAGGAGAAACCGAGCGACTGGAAGCATCGTCTGGTGAACGCGGAATGTTCACCTCGTCCGAGCAGATGAACGTCGTCTCGTAACGTTGCGCGGGATGCCGATAAATCGGCACGCCCGTCAACCCAGTCGAGCTTGGATATGCTTTTCGACGTCGGCGCCAGACGTCGCGGAAGATAAATATAAGCGTACGATTTGCGTGCCGACATCGTCGCGCCATTTATTGTAAACTCGTCGCTTTCGCTTCGACAAGTACGCTGCATTGTAATTCACCTAGTCAAAACGTCAGTATTTAGCTGTAAGCCTCGCCGCGCGCGCTTTTGAATTACAAAAGCCTCGCCGTGAAAATGTCATAACCGATTATTTATTGAGCCTAGACTGTGTAAGCGAATTCTGTTCATCTAGAATAAATTAAATAGAAATAAACGAGTTTTTATTAAAAATAAATTTGTATACCAGTTTTTTATTGCCGTTATCTCGCCTCCTCGCTCTCTTGCGAATTCCTTAATAATTCCTCTCCTGGAATGGCGCGTCTTTTAATCTTGCAATTGCGTCAGTCTCGATTGAATTGAAATTCAAGGTCAATCTGCCGAATAAGACTAATTTTTGCTTATTGAGATTACTGGATATTTTCATAGAAGAGAAAGAAAAATTAAGTTTTTGTTTCTTCGAAGAATCAGTCGATCTTTCGTAATAAAGTTGTGTTGATCGAAATTGTGGATGCAATCATTAGCAAGCAGCGACATTGCAGACGCTTTTTATAAACTTTTTCTTGATTGAATTTGATTGCCGCCTCGTAAAATAACTTACTCTGCGAAAATCACGTTGCTCTTTTCAAACTGCAGCGCAATTATTTTATTTTTAGTTTTGCTGAGATCAAAAGTCATCTTTCTGTACGTGCAATAACTTTGAAATCGCGAGTATTTATATTTATAGTTAATAATAAATTGTAAATTATCAAATTGAAGGAAACATTTTATTACACATGAATATATTATAAAAAGTTCTTAACGTTAAATTTACATTCAACTTATTTTAATTCTCATGCCGCAGCAGTAACTTATAAAATCAACATAAAATCGATTAGTCGGGAACACCCGTACTATTGGGAAAACCGAGACAAAATCGATACAAACAACTTCTTTCAGCCTTTCGACAGAGCGGAACGATCGCTTAATCTGCAAATAATGCTTCCGACGATCCGCTTCACGAAACAGCTTTAAAACCACTCGAAAATCTACGCCTCTCCCAAGAGCCCCTCGCCGACTTTCACTCGCATCTCTCCCCGACGTCCGCCAGGTTCAAGTTCAAAGCCGCGGCCGTGATCTTCCGACTCGACGTGCGCCGCCAATAGTCAATTTAGCGCTTTTCGTCCCACGCCTCCGCCGGGCCGCAATTCATTTCGACGGCTTCCTGACAGCGCAGTGGGCTGTTTCTCTACAACGCGACGGCCCAGCCGATAAAGTATTCTACGCGCGCCGCGCGACGATAGGAGAGTTCCGTTCTAATAATAGAACGCGCCACTCGCCAGTCGGAGCGCCCACCGGTCGCTTATTGCCATTGCCATTCGGAGAATCGATCGCGATAAGGCGATATTATGTCGGCGGCTAAGCAGCATTTTGCTAATACGGATGGAAAGCGATCGATTCGTCACTCGGTCGAGGGGGCACATTCTGCGGTACGAGGTGACAGGTGACTGTGCGCGTGCACGACTTGGACTTAGATCGAGTGCTGGTTTTTGTCTGTTTTTTCTTTTTTCTTTTTTAGCTACTGCCCTATTTTTGTAGAAGAGCATTTTGGTTGTAGCAAACTGACTAAGGAGTATTTAAGGTCATCGTACTGCTCTGTAATCGTGAGGCTGCTATCGAATAACAAGTCAAAGTGCACTTTATATCTGCATATTTTCATTTAAATATATGTCTAGAACGCAAAGAATTATGAAAATAGAATATTGTACTTTAATTTTTTTAAAATGTGAATTAAAAACGGAAGCTGGTAAAACGTATCGATAAATAAACTTCAATTATCCTGGTTATGTTGAAAATTTAAAAAAATTAGTAAAAAAGTGCTTGACAATAAATTAAATGTTTGAAGGGAAAACATGAACGATGAGATTCAATAATATTATCGTCTACAACAGACTTGTACGTCGATTAGATTTTTTTCTATTTATGTCAAAGTATCAAATTAACATATGTTGGAAACGATACAAAACTAATATATGTGCTAAAAAAAAACCTTTTCTGTCGCGTTACAGTTACCTTGATAGGTAAGTAAAAGTCCTTATCGCGCACTTAATTTTCACGCGCTGTTTAAAAACGATTAAAATGCTAAGTTAACAGCCCCGATAAGAAATTCAATTTCGCCCCGAACTTTTTCCCTAAAAATTAATTCGCTCCCAAGCTCGCTCTAAGATTTTAATCCGCTCAAAAATCATGTGCCATCGCAAGCTCGAGCCGACTCAAAAAAAAGTATTATACATAAGTTACGCGTATCAAAATCAAACCTCATCTCCATGAATTATCTGAATCAAATTACACCGATCTCCTCTAATCGTCGAGAATTAACGACCTGTGTGTATGATATTTGGACGCGTGCCGAGCGCTCGCGAATGTTAATCGGCAGCCTTGTACCGCGAATTAGCATACGAGATCCCCCCCTCGTCTGTGGAAGCCCCGGGAAAAGTGCCGTCTAATCCGAAAAGGCCGAGGCGCGATTGCGGACACGTGTGCCTGTGCGTCGGTCGTTCGATCGCGCGAGTTTCGCGGTCACCGAGCCGCGCGTCCGTGCCTCTGCAATTGCACAACGGATTCAGAGACACGTCGCGCGCGCGCGCCGAGAGCCGCCGAATGCATAGGTACTCGCCGGCGTGCGTGCCGAGGCATATTTCGCGAGGCGGCGTCGATTGACGTTCGACGGGAACGCGAGCTCGGACGGTGCGGCTTGTCGCGTCGACGAGTTCAATGAGATCGTTGGCAGTAAAACGCCTGCGGGAAAAAAAGGTCGGCGGCGGCTGTCGCGCGTATTATCGACGCCTAATTACGTTGGGAATCTGAATTTTCCTCCGAGTCTTTTTTGTGCCGCGGCTGCGCGGATCGATCGAGACGTTTTGATGTACGTCGAAATTAAGTTTTAATTTTTGTTACATTTTTTATACGGCTTGTTTAGCATCGTAAACTAAATATTTTTATTTGCAAAAAATTTGTGTTGAAGTATTATATTATAGTTCATCTATAAAAAGAAAATAAATTGTACAATTAAATCCAAAGATTTGTTTTAATTTTTAGAAAACTGGATTTCAAATTTTATGCTGCACATTTTGTATGCTTTTAAAAGCAAAATGGAAATTCTACAAAAATATGTAGATTTGCTTACCTGCGGTTTGAGATTGATAGTTTGAACGTCATTGTCGGTTCTTTCTCGAAGCAGTCGGAAGCAGCGTAAAAGCAGTGAAAAAATTTTTATGAGAAAAGACGTTAAATGGTTTAAAACACTGATAATTTCACTAGGTTTATTATTTTTGCACGAAACTATGCGCGAAAAAAATGCTTAAATAATCTCTTACAAAAAAGAAAACAATTATTCAAATCTATCGATTGCATTGAATATGCTGTAACCGATACTTGAGCTTTTTGTACGGATGCAAGGTGCAAAGTGCAATAAATTATATACGCGTCAAATGCAGAATCTTCCAGAAATCCATTAGAAATTATGATTTTCCATCGACGTTGCCGTTTTACTAGCTTTTAAAACCGGTCCTCAATCATAATGATTTGCAGCAGAATTGGCCTGCATCGGAAAAAAATATAGAATTATTAAAATGATGTCACCGAGCAATCAATCACGCCGCGACCGCTTTAATCGTAGACGTAATAGTTTGCATCAGCACTTTTCAAGTCGATCGACTTTGGGCTTGCTTCTAATTTAAAAAGTTGTTAAATTAATCACCATTTATTCTATTTTCGTTACTCGAAACTACCGCAGGTTTATTACCACGATGATTTGACATTTAGTCGTTGCATAATAAATTGCAGCCTTTATTACCGACGATTGCAAAGTTCTTTTGCTGACGAAGTTGGTCTAATTGTAAAATTAACCTGGCTCCAATCAATAATTTGAAAAATCTAAGGCTAACCTTCAACGTTATAATTTCGGAGCTACGTTGCAATGAAGGTTCGGTGAAAATAAAAAACTTATAATGCGACATGAATAACCAATCGAAATTTAAAATTAGTCCTATAAAAAATATGAGACAAAGAATGTAGCACGAGCGGTATCGAACAAAAGCAGCATTTTTTCATTTTAAAAAGGATCAAAGTACACTCGAAACTGCGCCTGAAAAACCAAACAAATGAGCCACGAATAGGGCTGCAGAGACACCCTTCAAATTTCATTCTTTCAAGCGAAAGGTCCGCGGGGAGGGGTCCTTCTTTTTCGACAAATGCATACGCATAATTCTAAACGAGGGAGACGACGAACGAAGAGAACCTCTCCACTGGCCTTGAGTTAGCTCTCTTTCTTTCTCCCTTGGCGCGCAGCGTCGCCAAGGTGGACGGCCGCGATTCCCAATCTGGCGGCGGTGGCCAAACAGAAAGAGAAAATAAAGCGAGGAAAGAGAGAGGAAAGTCGTCGAACTCTCGGGCTTACGGCCGCACGTGAGCTGAGAAAAAGAGGGACAAAGAAGGGGAGACGTTTCGGCGATCGATCTTGGATTTCTTCATAATACTTTCGATCGAGTGCAAAGTCCACGGCTCGGTCTTCGGCTTCCTTTTCTTTCGGAACTGACATCTTTTGACTGACCTTACAACGTTTCCAGAAGCTTCAATTATAATTTTTTTTTTTTTTTTCAAAAAATCACGTTTTTATAGCTGCATTTTTCGGCCACTGAATGATTTCAGTTTGTAATAAAAAAGATTATGCGAATTGACGTCAATTATTCCACCTAAAATTATGGTCATAAATTTTATGATCAATTATGGAATAATATCAAGTTTGGTAAAAAATATTTTATGCAATTGCGTATATCTTTTGCACTTCTTTCTGAATTGAAACGAAATATATTATAATAATATAATAATTATTCATTATTAAAACAGAACCCGTTAGCTGATAGATGACATCATATATAAAACATTCCTTTATTCCCGGTATCTATCAATTTAAGGCATTCTGGTATATTAAATCACTTTTTTATTACTTTTTTTAATATTCTTCTATCCGCAGAAACGAAAGGAATAGTTGAATTACCAAGTCTGGTAATAAATCCCAAATGCCGACTAAACTCTTCAATGATCTTGAATATGGTAATAACCGCTATATGATTTCTTCTTCCAGTAACCGAGTATACTTTTGACAGTTACAGAGTCAAGATATATTAGACTAAATTAAAATAAACCAGTTGATGACAAATTTTCAGAAACTTACTAATTCCTCGAAAATTCCAATTTTTTTTCAGCGATGATTTGTGGGTCATCGATTAACTGAAAAGTAAACGGTAGATGAATTATGAGACATTTTTTAAAATTATTACATCGGTTTCAGTTTATAAAATGATGTGACATAAAGGTAGAAAATCATATTAAATTTTATGTAAGCAAATGCTCTGCTTCGAAGGTAATGAATAAAAAGTGAGATAAACAGATCATTAACCTTTTTTTGCAAGGTTCTATATCAATCAAAAAAGTAAGACTTGGTAATCTCAATTTGAAACACTTTAGCTTAAAATAACACTAGTTAATATTTATATTTATAGTAAAATACAGCAGATACAACTTTACATTTAAAACGGCAATTTCAAATATTTATTAATTCACTCAATTTAATTTGTACAAAATAATAATTATGTAAGCATGATAAAAAAAATTTAAACGACATATAACAAGCTCTGAATATGTTTTAGCTTATTGAAGCTTGAAAGACGTTCCAATTTCTTAGAGAAAATTAAAAGCTAAATCAAATTTATCAATATCCAATTTATTTTTAACCATTTCCCTGCAATACTTTCTAATTATATAACCCAGCATTTAATTACACGACGATATTCAATCGTCCTAGAAGTCATTACAACAAGCTTTTAAAAATTATGCTCGAAAACGACCGACGTTTCGACCATCCACTCCTCGCCAGTCGAAACCTAAAGCTCAACGCTCCGCACGCCGACAAGCACTCGCACCGCCCGCGTGCTCCGAGAAACCCGATCGCCGGTATACAATCCGCGCGGAAAATCAGCGGCGAGCGCGCGGAAAAAGAAAAGGCGCGCGCACGCTCGACCCTGGCCGTGATCGAGGCTCAGCCGCTTTTCACGATCGCGCGCCACAGTCAATGACATCGCGGCGGCGCGCGCGAGATAATACGCTTCTCGCCAAGGTGAAGCCCCGAGCTAAGCGCGCGCACCGACGGCGACGATGACGAGGCGCTAAACATTTTTACGGCGGGGAGTTACGTCGGGCGATGAGTTGTACGGGGGGGGGGGTCTACTTTTTCGAAACGGTTCTCTGGGCGTGACGCGCCGGGATGAGGATCGAAGTTCTTCTCGGAAGATTTTTCGGGGGATTGGTGTATTTGATGGATTGGTCATGACTTTGCTGCAGAAACTTTATTATTTATTGGGCGTTTAATATTCGAAAATGTTTGGCGAGTTTTGATGGGGAATTAAAGTGACGTTATCCGTGATGTCTGCAGCTGCAATAAACGAACAAAACAAAAATTTAAAAGATTATTAAATGTAATGGTAAAAATGGCAAATAAGAATTTATAGCTTCAATAAAATTTGTATTTATTCAACTTTTTATAGATTTTTTACGGGTGTTTCCACACATTCAAAAATTTATAATTTTTTATAAAATTCTGCTTTTGTAGTTCTTATAATTGGTTTGATTTAAAGTAAATCTTGATTATACTTAAACTATTATATTACTTCTAGATTGTTAAATTGACTTATTAAATAATAAAAGTATTATTTTCTGCACTATTTATCGGAATTTCTACACCATATTGTTGTTAAAAAATATTCATACGCTTTAATAACAAAAACAAGTATGAATTTCCTGTTCATTTTTGTTCAATTCACACAACGAATCGTAACTCATAATACGTCAATCTAAAAAACGTTTCAGTGAAAATAAAAATGAACTAGACGAGACGATGTTTTGTGGTTGTTTGTATGCAAATATTCATCGTAATTTCAATTATCTTTTTATGAAAAAGTTTAAAATTCATATGTA
The DNA here is from genome assembly GCA_035582935.1 of Ormyrus thymus. NCBI lineage: Eukaryota > Metazoa > Arthropoda > Insecta > Hymenoptera > Ormyridae > Ormyrus > Ormyrus thymus. The sequence continues at coordinate 18,065 of JAWWEM010003468.1, read as the reverse complement.
AGATGATTACTTACGAATTTCTTAATGAGCAGATAGAAGCACTTTTTTAGAAAATAACTTTACTCGCAAATGACACTTTTTTTAGATTTGCATGCATAATTTGCCATTTTGCGTTGCATCAATGTTGCAATTTTATTTGAAGGATATAATGTTAACTCAACTGCAAAATAAAACGAATAAAGTTTTATCTCGATTAGAAGAGACAATTATTCGAATTTTAGATGTTATTTTATAGAATACCTTTTTTTATGCAGCATTTGTAAACACTATTTTTGTTATTTTTATTTTTCAATAACTGATTGCAATGTGTTTTATATATCATTTTCTAAATCAAGTTTCATTTAAGTTCGTGTTAATTTTCTTACATTACGTAAGACTAATCGATCGAAATAAATAGTATTACTACTTGTTAATGATCAGTCCACACCAAGGTCCACACACATTGATTTATTTTTATTTTTATCCAAGTAAGTACATTTTTACCTATATTTAGATTGGAAAGTCCTTTTTATAAAAATTTTTAGCAGTAGTAAGAATTTGTTTCTAATCTTTTAGAAATATTTAGGACTTTCCAGTGAAGCAAGCAAAAAAAGTTTTGATTGTCACTCATCAATATATCTTATAAAAAATTAATATAATTAACTACATATTTCGGTCTTGCAATAAATTAATTAAAATATTGTATAAATTACAAATTTAGTAACACAACTAAAATACGTTTAAACAATAAATCATCATTATTTTAAAGACACGTAACACAATATATTAATCTTACAATAGCAATAAGCTACTAAACCGAAAAAAAAAAAAAAACGTAAACTGGCCTTGCACGAGCCCTGCACAAACACTTCCCTATCAAACATACTAATTACAAGCCAACAAAGAACAAAATAAAGAAGACGCAGGCTTCTCGGCTCGGCAATGAATCCAAAACAAAGGCGGCGAAAAACGGGGGAGGGCCGACTCCTCGGCCTCGCCTCTGCACTCCGCGACGCGATCGTCGCAGAAGCAGCTGTGCACGTCGAAGCGCAATGGCACGCATGTAATCGCCGACTGCCTCGGCCTCGATGTCGGCCGCTATCGGGCGACCTCTTGGCTGCCGGTCCGGAGGAAACGGCGCGAGTTGGCGCTCGTGAAGATGTAGGGGGCCCGGCCGCTCGGGCACAGGAACCTCTCGAAAATGCGCGGCAGGCCCCGATCGGTCTTGTTGCCCACCGGCTCCAGCAGGTTGTTCCACAGCAGATTGGCACCTGTCGGCAGAGGCGACGGGGAACTTTTAGCGCTTTTCGCGGATTATGTGGATCGCGCGCCAAGGATAAGGTCGCCGCGGGGTCGATTGATCGATCCGAGAAGGGGGAACCGGTTTGGGTGGGTTTCGAGAGGAAAGAAAGGGGTGAAGGCGAGGCGCCGCGGAGCTAATTGCGCGAAACTGTTTGAAAGGTCGTTGTGACACAGATGGATTGAAGGCACGCACTGACACTTGAGTGAACAGTAAATTGTTTCAAAGAGCACGGGATAAGAATTATGTCACAACAGCTTTGTGGCATTCGAGAGCAAATAATTTTTAATTATTTATAATAGCTTCTGAAAATTTCGAAAACTTCCAAATTCTTACGTATTTACAGATTTTAAATATGATGTTCAAAATAACGGTAACAAGAGTAGCGATCAGAGAATGATGAAAATTGAAAATCTGTATAAGGAAACAAATACAAGTAAGGAAAGATATACTTTAAGGAAAAATAGTTTTTAATGTAGTTTAACTCAAATAACATAGTAAAAAGCCATTATTGAGTTAATTGAATTTAATATATAAATATGTAATGTACGTAATTATATATATATGCATATTTTTTGCGTAAAAGATTCATTTAAATTTTATACGATATATTACGAAAAATTATTGTTTATGTAATAATGATAGACCACGTTGAAACCAATAAATACTTAGATAACAAGTTTCCCAACCACTAAGACAGTTCTATAAAAACGCTTTTTCAAGTTTGAATGTTGTAAAATATGTAAAAATTAATTTTATCGCTTTACTTTTTAATGATTATTTTATTGTAGAGCCATAACATTGATAAATCGTATCATCATTTAATTGTGTGTTTCTAAACTCTACGTATATCTATATAATTCAACATTAGTGATATGATAATATTTAATTACCATTCAGATTAATTTTAATTAATAACCGACTAATCTTCAGTAATTAGTTTTAAAAATAAGTCCCGAAATTGCATCATTTCCTCTGAAAATATCTTTAACGTGATTTGCACTCATCGCAGACGCGGAGACGTTCCGAAGATTCGATTTATTACAGGAAAAAGTTATTTTATTTCGCTTTGTGCATTTCTTCTTGACAACACATATGTTCTCAAAGCCACGTAATCAATTTCTGAACCATTTGTCGACTCATTTAATTAATGATCAATTAATCGCTGAAGCAATAGGGAATGAACAATTGTATATGAAGAATGAAGATAAACCTGCTTCTCCAAATTATCAACAGTCACCGTAGCAGAAAGTTAACTTACCGAGTGCATGACCCTTTTGACTGAAGTGAAAACAGTCGTGGGTTACCAAACTGGGATCCAACATTGATGCTTCTCTAGGATTTGCGTGAGGAGCGTTGAATAATTTGGTAAAGGGCTGCAGCACAACTGTGAAGTCGTCCGTAGTGTCGTACCTGAAGCGTGCAAAAATTTCATAAGCAATTACGAAAATTAAATATAATCTTAAAATTTATAAAAAGAAAAAAAAATCTTAAAATTATAAGAGCGTGAGACATCACAACCCTTATTTAAATAAATGAGCACAATATGTACTTGAACGAATGCCAATTTAAAAGCAGAAATTATTCTTATCGGTTGAACTTTCAAATACCTTCCAGTGGCAACTAAGGATTCAGCTGCTTGTTGGTACAAATGGGACATCTTCGAAGCTGTGATATCCGGGTTATTACCGCGATGCATGCAGGCACAATAAAGAGGATGCAAGATGCTGCACATTAAACTGCGGGTTGGCACTCTTAGAGATACAGTAACATCTGTAATTTTCAAAAATTAATATTAAACAGCAGCGTAAAACGCAAAAATAAGTGTTTGTGGCAAAAGAATAAAGCAAGTGTTCAATGACATTTGAGCAATAAACGTATTAATGCTATGAAATCTGTTGAGAAACTAAATTTGAAAATTATAATTTCGTTACGCACGGAGTATGAAAAATCGAATCCATACAGTAGATCTTTTTTTATAAATTTGGAAAATTCAATTTATTATTTTTAATATTAAAGATATTTATAACATTACATTAACTAAAAAAAATACTATTCAATGGCTTTCGTCATATTCAGTTTTCACAAATGTAATACTAAACACTTTGGTCAAATGCAATAATCATTCAGAAAAAAAAAAAACAATTTTCGACTCAAAAACTTTTCAAAAATAACGATCGTTCATTTAACTATCCTAAAAAGATATAATAAATCTGTTCCAAGAATTGATTAACCGGACGCGATGCTTTCTTGTTTACGTAAACTTCTGCTGAATTCGTCTAATTGTCTCCGCTGCGAGCGCAAACTGCGCCGTTTCTCAGGAAAATAACGCGGAAAAAGTTGACATTTAAAATTTAAACGACGCTTTGAAAAAATTGTCAAGAGGGTCGCGAATGTAACGAGGCTCGTTGCGGCGAGGCCGAACATACAGGATCTCTGCACAAACTAACGAGTAGAAACCCGTATTCAAATGTAGAGCCGATTTCAAAGCAAGATAGAACAAATTAAGATTTGCAGCCGCGCTTCCGGCGCGGCGCTGCGACGAGCGCGGACGACGGCTACCGTTCTCAAATTTACCTATGGCAGGGATTAGGTTGACTATTGTACGAGGTAAGGATGCTCTTAAATAATCCAAAGCCCTTCGCAGGTGCAGAGCGTATCGGAGCGGAGAGAAGTCCTTGGGATTATAGCACTGCGCCGAGCAGATGTCATTGGCGCCGAATAGGATTGTGATCATCTGAAAATGAAGGATAAAAGTCAGTATTTACACGCTTATGCTTTTAACTCGTTGGAATTTTTTATCTACAAAAGTCTACCGATTCCCCGAGGAGTTTCAAAAAATCACTTCCTGAGAAATTGAGATCCAGCGAGATAAGTGAGAAAAATATCTTCTCACGTTACAGTATATATCTTTCGAGACTTTCGATTATTACCTCCACTTCGGCTCGTCGGAGTAACGTTTGCGGTTACAGTACTTGTATAGCATCTGACAAGATTTATTAAGGCCGTAAAAATAATGGACGATCCGGAGGATTACCCCGTTAGATAATATAATAAGGATCTGCTATTAGAATGTATTTTTCGTGGATTCGCAAAGTCTACTGCGTATTTGGAAATAAACTTATTTTCAGTAGATAAAGACAGAGCGTGTAAGACGTAACTTCTTTACTGGCGCCATATACGTATATACTTGTAATTTTCTGTCTACTCATTGCATAAATCACAATTTAACGCAATGCAATTTTCTATAAAACCAATGCTTTACCTTCCAGTGCTTGTCCACGTCAATGTCAGGATCGTTCCTTATCCTCTGAACGAGGATTTTCGCTTGATGCAGGGCATCCTCCGCCGCCGCCACTGGATAGGCTATGTTCAGTCGCGCTTTTCGCGATATGAACTCTCCGGTGCCGGTGGAGTAGCCCGTCAGTCTTGGATTGTACTCCTGCGATCGGAAGATACAATTATTGAATCACCCGTCGGATTCTCTCGATCCTCGACAAACGCCGGAAAGCTGTGCACGTACCTTGAGGAGATTCGGAACAGTTAAGTATCTCCTCCAGTTCTCTTGGCCGCCGATGCACCAGCTGACGCCTCGAGCCTCGATGAAAGTTCCAATTGCGAATTCCTCCAGAGCTCCGCTCGCGGCCACCAGGGAGTCGCCGAGGCCTCCGACTACGTCGATGTCGCCCGGTCTCAATCGATGAACGCTTTCCGGCGGCACTGCTGATCTGGTGCAAAAGTAAAAATCAGTTTTTTTTCTTTTTTTGAATGTCGCGCGCGACTTTCTTCTTAAATAAAATAAACGAAAACTGTAGTTCTGATCAGGCCTGGGCAGTGTAAAAAATATCAGAATCCGAGTGCGAGCCTTATCAGATTTCGCATTGACCGGATCGCGAAAGTGGATTTCAAATCTATAGCTTAAGGTAATTTTCTGCGTTTATGATCTTTCGACAGCATACCTACTGATAAATCGGCAAACAGTTATAAAAATTTGGATTTCAAGCCAAACGTCATATCTACTTTTCGGCTTGGCCAGTGAAATTTGGGCGTAATTCATTGTCTCTTTTTAGGAAGAAATCTCGTTTAAAAGTTGAACACACACGCTTTGATATTTTATTAATAATATTCTTTTTCTGCCCCTTACGTACACGCATTGGATAAGTATTAAGTAATATTAAAAGAATTATTTAAAAAACCTTAAACTTGTAAAATAACTATTTGACATTTATTTCTTACGTAAGCGAAACGAGATTCTTTAAAACACTCAGGAAATAAGTCCCAAATGAAGCAATTATATATGTCTATACATTAGAAATTCAATACTTTAAGTGTTTACCATTATGCTGTCTGTCAAGCTACTACTAAAGGATGAACCCTCGGCCTGAAATTTATTCACAGTTTAATACGGCAATTGAATAAGCCGTAACATCCCAAGAATCTGTTTACACTCGACAAAGTGATTTTTTTTATCGCTCAAGCATTCCGCTATGCGCGCGAATTCTTTTCGGCGCTCTCGACTTCCGCTCACCTGCCGCCTTGAAGATCGCAGGGGAAGGGAGCGCGCGGCGATACGGTGCGCTGTTTCCTCACGGCGTACTCGACCCTTGGGTAGAATACGCCTTCCGCTTCCAGGTCGTTCTGAAAATCAACGGGCTCGTGTTACCTGGATTTATCAAAGTCGTAATTGCATTATTCGTTCGGATGTAGCGTGGCTTTCGTTGATCGAGGAAACGGCGAAGATTCGATTTTGAAAGCGAGTCTTTTGGGCAGATCAGATGAAGCATAATTTTTTTTATTCCGAGAAAGAAAATTATCGTATGACTAAACGTTTTACTTATCTGCCTCTCCAAACATTTGCGAACGCGACTTGTGTCATCGGCGTTTCTTACGAATCTATAACCGGAAGAACCTTATTCTGAAAAACTATTAATGCAAATAAAGATTTTCAAAAAAGTAGCGAAAACTGAACGTTCAACAGCTTCGATTTCACACGTGCAAGAAAGATCCAAGCAATCGCTTATATACGAGCCGGCGAGATTTAGCGCGAAGATGGTCCAAGCTCTGATGAGGTAACGCTCGAGGAAACGCGGCGATGCACGCAAGGCTATATATCGTCTCGGCGTCGTGCATTACATACATCCGAACTTCCACACAACGTCCATTATTTCCGCGATGAATCGAGAAGAGTTCACTCGTTACATGGCGGGGTCACGAAGAGTGTTTTCACCGTCGCCGCCGCCGCCGCCGCCGTGCAGCTGCATCCTATCCCCGCGGCAGCCTCCTGCGCCTTTCCGCGGTTGCATTTGCATCGCTGCTCGCTGCATCGACTCGCGGCGGGCGCGAAGAATCCGCGGCGCGTCGGCGCTCGGCAGCGAAAAAGTCGGGAATTCCGATCGATCGCGCGGAGAGGCTGTTCGCCAGTCGACTTTTTTTTCATTCGCGGCCACCTCGGAGGATTTTCATTGATCTCTCGGCCGCCGAGCGCCGAGGAATATCGATTATATAAACCAATTAGGCTCTGCGCGCCTCGCCGATCGGGAGAGACTTTCACGTAATCGCCGCTTCCTCCGACGAGTCTTCGGGGCACACAGCTGATATTTGACAAAAAGCCGTCGCTGGGAAAGAAAAGCCGAGGCGACTGCGATGCGAAGGAAAAAAAGAAGTGACTGCGGGATGAGAAATCAGTCGTGCGATTGTCGTGAGTGCGCGCGGCCGGAAGGTGTATATATCGAGGGGAAACCTGTAATTATCGGCGGTTAATTTCGTGCTCGCCCCGCGAGAGAAAATGATAAATAATGCGTATTAAATGTTGACAAGTGCAAATCAAAATTATATGCTTTTGTGTAAATTGCTTTCTCCAATAATATTTACATAATGCAGGTGTTGTTAATACGCGCTTTTTTATATAAAGATTGTATAGTTGCCTCTTTTATTTTAGATCGAAATGTCAATTAATTTTTGATTTCCCGCAGGCATTAAAAATAATTGGATTTGCAATGTATGTTGTTCGAATTGAAAATAAAAGATTTTCGCATTATAAACGTGAATAAATTCCCGCGAGGGAGCGGGATTTGCGGCACGTGCAGTTTGATAGTGCAAAAATAACCTTATTATAAATGCAAATTTTTATTGAACGGTATTAAAACCGAGTTTCTTCGCTCTCCTCTCGGTCCCGCGCGCTCGAGGAGAGAATCTCTCAAATTTTATTAGTTTGCATAATTTTGAAATTAGTTTAAAAGCTCGCTCGAAAAACTGGCTTTCTTTTATTTATATACAAAATCAATAAAATCAGATCGACATTCCAGCGCATTTCCAGGTATAAATTATGCGGCCAAGTAAAATAAGCGCTAACCCCGGCAAATCCCGACTTTACACTGCAAATAAAATCTCCCGAAAATAAGCTACACCGAGCCTCGCGTACTCGCGCAAGCTTGTTTACCGAACAGGTGATTGTATCCTTGGACGCCGTAAAACCCGCCAGAAACGCGCAGCTTACCTTGCCGGACTGCAGGAGCGAGCGGATCATGTCCGTGAACGAAGCCGCCCGCGCGGAATCCGCCGACAGCAGAACAAGCAGCAGCGCCGCAGCGATCGCCGGGCGGAGAAGAGCCGCTCCCCGGCTCCTCATGTCCTCGGGTCGATTGCGACCTCGGGGCACTTTGGCACTCTCCCTCTCCTGCCGGACTCTCTCGGCCTCTCTCAGCGGGCGAGCGACGACGCTTTTCCCGGCATCTCCTCTCCCCCGTCCGTCCGTGTATTGTTTACGCAGCGGAGAGCTGGCGCGCTGCAAAAGACGGAAAGAGCGCCCAGGCTGCTTTTTTATTGCGCGCGAGCGAAGAAAGTTGGCGCGCGCGCGCTATGACACTTTTGACGCGCCGCGTTGACTCATTACGGGAGTGTGTGCGCGCCAGGCGCCCGATAACGATACACGAGCGGTTTACGATGTGCTCGAGTACCTTTTTACGACGCGGCTTCCCCTGTGTACTCGCCGGCTGATGAGCTGGTTATGGATTATGCAATTCCTCCCGAGTTAAAGAGCCTTGAGTACACAATTACTTCCTTTATTACGCGCGGGATCGTCTTCGCCGTTCGCGTCCGAGAGTTATAGTACAAGGAAATGATGTTTCTTGCAGGCTTACTTTTAGGGAAACTGGCACGAAAGGAAGATAAATCTTGCATTTTCATAGTCGGACCTTTATCTTGTTCTTATTTAACTGCTGATCTTTTGCAAAGCGCGATTTTAGGAAAAGTTTTCAGTGATCAGTACGTATTGGCATGCTTAGCTTGACATTTACGTTAAAGACTGGATATTTTTAGAAACGAATGAAAGTTAAATTACCCTTTTAAACTCCGATAAGAGCGAGAGGATTAAGCAGGTCTTTATTGCAAACGACTTTATTCAAATTTAAAAGCAAAAAAAAAAAAGAAACACAAGAAAGTTTGTATTAAAAAATGACTTAATTGAGATTTACGACCTTAGCTTAATGCCGAAGAGAGTGCCGTTATGCAACTGTCATTCTTTTGAGCAACGCGAACTGTTTTTACTGAAATTGTAATGAACTTGTGACTTGTTGCACAATTTCTGCAAGTTAGTCAGTTAGGCTGAAGGTAGTTTAGTATTCGTGGCGCTGTATGTGAGTATTAAAGTGACACGAATGTTATAAGGTTAATGGTTTCTTTCATAATTATTGTCGAAATAACCAAAGTTTCCTTGCAAGGCAAAACAAAACGTTCAAATTGAAATAGAAACTTCTTCTTCTTCTTTCCTTCGAAAGAATTTAGGTAAATAAAATGTAATAAATTTAAATTTTGTTGACAATAACATTTTTAGAATCTAATTTATTTAAACAAAAAATATTTACATAACTTGCGTTATAAAATTAAAAAAAAATAATTTATCTTAGTTGCAATACGATTACCATGCAACCTAATTCTTTTTTAATTTTTTTTAACTTTCTTGCAGCTTTTAACTTGTAGTCAAAGAATATTTGCAATGTAAATCGACACATTAATCCATTACAATTATTTCAAGGTTAGTTAATCAAAGTATGAAAAAAATATTTTTTTTTTACAAATTTTTTAATTATACTTGCATTTAAAAAAAAAAATTAAATCCTTTGCTTCTGTAAGTTTTCATTATTTTATTATTCAGTCATTAAATTGTTTTAGAAATGATAAATTACTAAAATTCTAGAAAATCAATATTAAAAGAAGCTTACTTGAACCATTTGTTTCAAAGGGGAAGTGGCTACTTGACGCTTTCAAAATAGCCACTTTATTATTATTTAAATAAATTGTACGTTAAAAGCGTTAGTATCAAAGCACATTAAGATTCAACGCACCGTTTGTCTTAAGGAGTGGAAAAAGAAAGTGTCTCGACTTTGTTTCGGCAGGCGTATAACTCATTATTAATGAAGGCGCATTGATGCTCAAACTCTTACGAAATAGATATTAGTATTCGAAAGTGGACCATTCGATGATTAAATGGTATTATCGCTCTTGCCGGGAACGAGGAGTTTTCAAATTATCGAAATTCTTCATGCTATAACTCTCTAATTTTTTCTGTAATTTATAAGCTTCTCTTTTTGACAGAACGGAATCTTACCAGTGTAACAATGTCAAATTTTGCTTTTTTGAAATTCAAATGGTTTTACCCCAACGCCTCGAGCTAAAAGATTCTTTATTTGAAAGTCCATGAATAATACACGTACATTATAATAGGTTCGATTCTACTTAAGGTGTATATATATATATTATATATATATATATATATATGTATTGCTAATAAAAAATCTAAATTACAATTACACTACTTGAAATAAAAATATATTTAATGTGGATCCGATTTAATTATAATAAAACTTTTCAATATATTATAATTATTATACAAAATTTAAAGCGTTTTCAAAAAAGCAGTGCAAAAGTTCTCTATAGTTTTGTCCGTATTACTAAAACAAATCACCCTTTTAAAATCTATATTAAAATACCTAATACATTTGTTGCAAATACATTCAACAGTACGGGCTGCGCGTTCAATGCAAAAATTGCCTCTACCGCAACGTCCAATAGAATTTTCCTTTTCAAAGGAACGGCCCCGTCGAAAAAAAGGCGGCCGGTTAAAGGTTGCGTTACATCCGATATATTTAGCATGCAAATCACAGACGCGCGCGCTAAAAAAACTCTTACCCGCGCGCTCCGCCACCGTCGCCGTGCTGCACTTTCCAAATCGTCGCTCGCAGGACTTTCGAAAACCACCTGCGCCGGGTCAGATCCTCCTCGTCGCGCCAGAACTCGTCCGATCGCTCCGGTCGCAGAGAAGCGGGCCAGCCCTCCTCGCGCCGACGCGCCACATGTCACCGGGTCGACGTTCGCGGCACCGAGCGGAGAGGAGCTACTGCCGGGGCGCCTCGCGCTTTTCAAATGAATACGCGCGCCCGCCTCCGCGGGCGACGCGTCCGAGGGACTCTCCGCGAGCCGCGAGAACCTCTCTCCCTCCCATCCCTCCTACCGCCACCTCGTGCGAGCGCGCCGCGCGCCGCCGATCGTTTCGTATGCCCCGCAAGCTCTCCCCGCGGACCCGACGTGAGTAAGAGCGGCGAGAATCGAACGGCACTCGCCGAGTCGGCCTGCCTGGCCTCCTCTTCTGGGTGCGAGTGTCGGGCAGGCCGATACACTTCGATTACATATGCGCGAGAGAGTGAGAGTGTTGCGCCAGTGTGTGGGGATCGGGGAGAAATTTTTGGCGGATCGCGGCTGTAAAAAGTTTTGGCGGTCTGTGCGGCTGAGGCGGCCTTCTCGCGGATGCTTTATTGCCCCGAGTTTTCGGCAGTTTTTATAGCGATCGAGTAGTTTTTTTTTTTTTATGAATATCAAAACTTTTGACCGGAAGAACAAGTGATAAAATAGGATTTCGATTGCAAAAGCTTTTATTTTCACGCACTCATGATGAGAGAGATCATTTTTTTTAGGTATTTAAATATTTCAAATAGATGATTATAACAATAAACATAATTATTCTGATTAAGGTTTAAGAAACATATTCTTTTTGCAACATTTTTCACGCGATGTTTTCTTTTTTTTTAAATTAACAAAAGTCACATTATTGAAAAATATTTTGTAATACACTTTATACGTGTTAAATCTTAATCGATTGAAAATAAATATAAATGACTATTTTAAACCTGAATAAAAGGTGAATTGATGTCTTGGATGTTCTTTTTATGTAAAACGCGATGTCCGGAATACATTCACTTTCAAATTAACAGAAATTAGTATATACTAGAATCAGATAAAACTATTCTAAACGCCCGATAGTATTGTAGTGCTACTGTTGATTGTATAAGGAGAGTAGTAAGAAAATTACAAAATCGAAGATTACAGCTTATTTGGTACTTCAAAACTATGCGGTATAAAAGCGTTAATTAGAGATGAAATTTTTTACAGCCTAACGAAATCATCGTATAAAGAAAGCTGTAAATACTTCATTTTTTCTTTTTAAAATAGTTCTCTTAAGGACGCATTTTACGGAGCAAAAAAAGAATTTTAAATTAAAAGCAATAGATATTATACAAGTTTTTATCAATCACAAAATTTCATAATCTTTAATATATCATGATTATTTAAAACATTTATCTTTTTTTATAATTTTTTATATTTAATTGATATTTCAAATTTCTAAAATTAAAACTTCGCTTTGCTTTACAATTATAAGTTAAGATTAAGATAGAATTCTTAAGATATCAGAAGTAATAAATTAAAATTTACTTTTGTTTCCCCTTCCGCAACGAATATTGAAAATTAATTTTAAAAAATTGCAAAAGTTAATCGAAGGGGGATTTTAAATGACTTCTATAATGATAACATTTCTTCACCACCTGGTGGTTTTTACCATAGTGCATTTTTTATTAGTGATTTTCCTGAGAAGCCTAATCCACCTACGCATAGAAAGTGATATTGTATGTACTGTATCATCATTATAAATAATATTTTATTTTTAATGATTTTGCCTATACATTACAACATCATACAATAATATTTTTTTTTGCGTTTATTGAAAATTTAGAATTTTATTAATTTTTAATTTAACTTTAAAATGTTGAAAACTATAAATTTTTAGTTTTTAACAACCGTTAACAATAGTTAGTTTTCGGTTAAACTTCTGTTAAGAAAAAACTTCTAATACGAAGCGGCGAAATTAATAACGTTTAATTAAAGTAAAATTTATAAAATAAGGACATTTAATAAGGTCTTTTATACCAACTTCTTCTAGATTACCTGCAATGAAGATGTCTTATCACATGAAGAAGAAACTTTATACCCCTCTTACATTCTCATACACGGTAGATCTGAACATCTTTTACGTGAATTCCCTACTACGTTCATGAACGTCTCTTTTATTACTTAACCAAATTACAGAAGGAGTACAATCTGAGAATCAACTTATGTAAACATTATACAAAAAATTATACTTCCTAAATAGCAATCTTTATGAAATTTGTTATTATTTTAATATTAAAACAATATTAAATTTTTAAAAATTGTTTATTGCATGTTTAATTCGAGGTTTAATTAATGATTTTTTTTTAATGCAGTGTCAGAGTTTTTTAAAACCGGAGATATTATTAACAAAACTATACAAATAAAAAACTTATTTTTACAAAGAATCTTATAATACTAAAGTTTATACAGATTTCAATAAGTTTAGCAAAGATAATAAAAATCTACATCGAACCATCTCAATCACTTATGAGCAAATACTTATTAGGTAATTATGAAATAACTTTTTTTCAAAATGAATGCCTCAAAAAATAATCATCAAAGATGTTTTTATTGATAAATAAATAATTATTATATTTTAATATTATACTATAATTTTACCTATTGAGTCTATAATTAAGTTTTATAATTAAATCAATAATGAAGTTTTATATTGTAGTACCATTTTATAAAACTTTTATATTGTTGCTTAATTTACATTAAATTTAAAATTAGAATTTATCGTATATTTACGTTTATATAGTTTTGTCGCTCTCAAATTAATTAAAATATTCTAATCGTAAAAATAGAATATTAACATACAAAAGTGAAAGTTCCAACTGTAAATCATCTTAAACTACCACTATTTCTACTCATTCCTAAACATTCATTGAATGTAAACAGCAAAATCATTATTTACAAAATAGTAGGCTACTAATTATTTAGTAATTCGTATTCTCATCTCAAAAAGATGAACCATAATCTTCAAGCGCACGCGCACTCAAAAATTTAACTAGAACTTCAAGAATTCCTCAAGGTCGCGATGTAAGGCCTTCGCTCAGTAGGACACACAAAATTTTCAAAAGTATCTTGCCAATCTCTGGATTTTTGCCCAACCGGTTGCATCAAGTTGTTCCACAATGCATTAGCCGCTGAAACAATAACGTCAAAAGCAATTATGTTGTAATGATATCAAGTAGCGCCCAAAACTGCTTGCATAAAGCAGTCTATGATTCAACCGTAACGTCCAAAATCCTCAAAAATGAACCGGTCAAGCATGTGTTATATATATTATGTGCGTTTCGTGCAACGTACTTCGGGCATTTGCTTTCTGGCTGATGTGAAAACAGTCGGTGGAAAGGTAACTCAGGTCGGACTGCCCACTGGACGTCACCGGGAAGGTTAAATTAGTTGTAAATGGTTGGAACACGACGGCGAAGTCGTCCCTTTGAAATTCAGGATATTGCGATATCTCTTCTTCTAATTCTTGCCATCTGGAATTTAAGGAATTTTATACTATTTTGGTTATCATTTTATTGTATAATATATTATTATCGCATTCTCGGATAATCGTGCGAAAATTACTGCGTATACGCGAAATACATATACCTTTTAACGAAAAAAGATTTTGATAATTTCATTTTTTAGTGTTTTTACTAAAACTTTATCATCGAATGCAATTTTATTATGCCGCATTTAATTTGCACAATGCTTCGAGGAAAACTACTTGAGTTAAAAAATTGTTTTGTAGTTTTGCATAATGTTTGCTATTAACTACGCTTCCTTTTAAAAAAACGATAAACGAGTGTTGTAGAATAACACTTAAACTAATATTGTCGATTCACTTACTTTGCGAAAAATTTAATAAAGTGTAATAGTTTTTCTTACACGAAGATTATCTAGCCGTAAAAACCATCATGTGCCAATATTTTTCTAACCCTCGCGATCAAAACCAATCATCAATTGACTAACATAATTGAATCCACCTAACACTTTACCTAGTCATGATGTCAAAATAGTACTGTCTTTGACTTCTGTAAGCTAATCCAAAAAGACACGAGCACTCAAAAGCCACCGTAAGTTGACAGAGACTGGATCTTCCGGTGATTTCCACAAGAACCTGCAAATGTGGTGGTGCCGCAATTGATACTAAAGTCCTCGGCAATTCTTCTCGCAGTAAACGAAGCACCTTCAGCAAATCACTTTTGTGATTTGACAAAGCCATCGAAGCTTCGGGCAAATAACACATGTCTGAGCAGAAATCATTAGCTCCGATCATCAAGGTAATCAACTGAAAAGAAATTTGAAAAAAAAGTATGAATTTTTGATGTGTTAATTAAATAAGTTGAAAAAATAATTGTGCGCGGTATGTGTACGAATGTTTTTCTTTAAATTTACTTTCAAAATTATTTAATTTTAATTATATTTTAGAAGTGCTAAATAAAGGAAAATTTCAAAATGATAAACGCGGTTGTAAACGCGGGTTTTTTTTTCTGAAAACCACAGAAATTATTAAAAAAGTATAAAAACTAACAAGCTGCATATTACCTTCCAATGTTTCTTAATATTCACTCGAGGATCGCTTTTCATCCTGTTTATTATAGCTTGAGCCATATACGGCATATCTTGAGACATGGCTCCTGACTCTGCAACATTAAATTCAGATGCCTTTTCAAAAGTAAATGAATCCGTAGCTGCAAAGCCAAAGAGATTTGGGTTGAATTCCTGAAAGAAGTGATAAATTATGGTATACTTTTACTTCCGACGATAAAGTTCAAATTATGCATAGCTTGAATATTTAAGATTGAGTGAAATTTTGACAAAGGAATTATTGCTTTATTAGCGCGATAAAGTTACTTTTCGCGCGTTAAATTTCAAAAAGCATTAAAACATTGAAATATATTCAATTACGCGTTTTAAAGTGACAAAAAGTCTCATAATTTCTAAAATCATTATCTAAGCTCGTCGAATCATGAGAAGGCATTTTTTTTACTTTCGTTGAAGAAAACTTGAGCCGACACTTCCTTAAATGCATATTTACATTCAGGCTGGGTATCGCCGTTTCACCAGAAATAGCATTTAATGCAACGCACAAAATGTCCACAGTGACGTGACTCTCGCAAGTATCTCAGTAATACTCATTCATATTGATGATCCGTTGTGCGGTATTTTTCGACCGTTACCGCTGCCAAACTCAAAGACTGCTTATTCCCAAATAACAGTGCATCCAAGATTAAGACTTTTAAATCTTACCGTTGAATAATTAAATTTATGTTTCTGCTTTTTTTTAAATTCTCATGTTAATTAAACATTTTACAAGAATAAAGCAGCTTACTGTTATTTATTAATTAAAATTATTGAAATGTTATTAATTCTACGTCGTTAAATGAATTTATTGACCCGTTATCTTTATTAAACAACAAATTATCCAATTATTTTCAAAACTAAAATTGTATCTAATATATCAATACGTAAAATTAGTAAACACGTATTCTACTATGCGCGGCTTAAATTTAACTTCACAACGAGGAGACTGTACATTTACCAAACTGCAATTAAAATACAAAAAATCAATTTCACATGCAAAATTTATTACAAAAAGTACTCCGTTAAAGCGCCGCACGTACATCGAGACGCAATGCTCCGCGCCGACGTGTCTAACCAAAATTGATTAAAATACATAATCGACCGATCTATCCGAATAAAGGACGCACCTTGAGTATGTTGGGCAGCGTGAGAAACTCTCTCCAGGAGCCCTGACCGCCGCCGGCGGCGACGACGCCTCTGTTCTCAATGAGGACGTGGAGAAGACTGGTGGCGAAGACGCCGAGGCCGGCGGTCAGCGAGTCGCCCATCGCCCCGATCACGTCGATGTCGCCGGGACGCAGCTGGTGGACCGACCGGGGCGCCTTTGCCGACCTGCCGACTGATGTTGACGCGCGTATTCATTGTGGTTGATTAGGATTATTGTAATTTTCTATTGGGTTGTAGTTTGGAGCAGTGAACTTGCTCGGACTTTCTCCGAAAGTAAGCGGATTTTTTAGCATATCGGAGTTCTGTGTCAATGTGCTCAATATTTTCTCTTTAACTTTTGTTTTATAAGGGAACTTTATAAGGAATGGTTGATTTTGTGTAATGTTTCAATCTTTATTAAAGGGGGACTCATCGACCTTTGTTAATTTCGTTACTTTAACGCAGTTATTTTCTAATATAGGGATATTAGGTCTCCGGGTCCATGATTTTGTTACAATTAGAAAAGTTATTCTTTGGATAAAAAAAAAAGAGGTAATAGGTACGTGTCTAAGTGTTCTTTCTAATAAGGCCTAAATAGAAGTATTATAATGATACAAAGATTTTTTTCCACCTCAAATTACGTCAAGGAGATATTTCAAATTATATATTTCCCTAGATTTTTTCAAAAAAACTTGCTACGTGAATTCATACGTACTTTTTCTCGGGCGTTTTATGACTATTTATTATAATTATTTTTCTCTTTCAGAATTTAGTTATAATCAATAAATTAAGAAATTATGTTATTGTAACAGTAAATCAACTTTTCTGTTTTTTAATAATGCACTAGTAATTTAGTATAAAGAGAGTAATTCTAAGAAAATTACCATAAAAATGTTGACAATTTTAAAGCATAGAAAAAAAAAACTGAATGAAAATAGTAATAAAAATTCATAGATCGAGTTAATTTATTTTGTATTAAAAAAAATATATAAAAATCTGTTTCTTATGAACTCTCATTACATAATTTTCAGAAAAAATACCACTCTTGAATCTATTTATTCTAGTGGCTACAATTTCAGTTAAATACAATCTAATTGGAGCTCACAATTTCTCGTCAATATCACCTAGTATCAAATCGCAATGCTTTTTTTACAGCGGTGCGTCATTGTAACGAATAAAATTAAAAAAGAAAGGCATTACCTATAAAATAACAATTCCTGATCGTGGCATTGAGACACAGTTATTTCTGTGAAAATAAGATACACATGGAGATTCAATACGGTTGACTAATTAGAATAAATCTTGCTGATTTCAAACACTGGCATTAGTAAAGTGATTATCTGTGCTCTTTGCCAGATAAGTATCGCAAATGACGCACACTATTTAAAATACTTGCACTAAAAAGCATATAGCAAAATAGTAAAATGTTAAATCTTCTTATACAACTGTTATCAATAAATTTCATTTTTTTCACTCATTTGTAATTGTTGAAATGGCAAAACAGATTAATTTCTAACAATACTCTAAAAATTTCACCATTATTTTATTTTAAAATTTTATTAAAATTTACTATCCTAATAGACTCAGCTGATAATCAATGTAAGGACCACAGTTTAAACCACTGGCTGACTAAAGACTTACTAATTTTTTGTATTGTACGTAAAAACATACGACGATTAACACTAATAAAGCATAAATTACTAGCATTTGTTGCTGCCAAAACCCTGGTAGAAATCTTACGTAGTTTTTGACTAATGAATAGCCAGAAATGCGATTTCTGGTTTAGTTTTGGCTAGTC
>JAWWEM010003429.1:0-32331 GCA_035582935.1 Ormyrus thymus | reverse complement strand
GTAGGCCGCATAGTGGGGGGTCAGCTCGAGAGAAGCGCTGGCGGAGAAGCGGCGTTATTAAACGAGCCGACTGTATTCTTGATATGTGCCAGGCAGGTTTTATGAAACAACTCCACACAAACAATTATACTACTCCTAATTGAAGCCATCTGCATGGCAATAGATAGGAAAAAGTAATAGGAAAGAGTTTCCGTAAAGCGTTCGACAAAATTCCCCATATTCGGTTTCTGGGTAGGCTATGGAGTGTAGAGATCTTTAGGAAGACGTTAAAGTAGATTATATGTGTATCTGATAGAGAGTAAATTTATAGATTTAAAACTCAAGGTAAATCACGATGGCTCACAAGGCTGTTCTGGATCTCCTGCTCTTCTGCGTTTATACTTTTTTGGAATATCTATTTCATATTCACAAGATATAAAATCTGCCAGAAGCTTATTACAACTGAAAATTACTTAATTTTTTGTTATTAAGATAAAGCTTTGATCCTCTTTGGAATTGAACCTTATACTTTAGATAAAAGTTCTTTATTACTTTTTAGATGTACCAATTGTTTTGACGTTCCCGCACTTCTATTTAGCCCACCAAACGTACCAAAACGGTGTTAGAGGCCTAAAACCTGATCGTTCTAAACACGAAATATTCGTAGACATAGAGCCAGTAAGTACCGTAAACGTGTATATTTTAAATTACAATAAATTTCATTCTCGTTAAACAAAGGACGATTGTATTTACGTGCCTTTTTAAATAAATATTAGTATTATTTATGTCATAAAAAAATTTTTCATGTTGCTTAATTTTTAATATTATAATAGAATTTATTATTTATAAATTTTAAAAAGGTTATACAATTATGATTAAGTACCCTAACAAATGTTTAAAAGTTGCTATCATTTTTGCTGTTTTAAAAATAACTTATGATCATAAAAATCGTTATAAATTTCTGCAATTAGTTATATCGATTATTTAAATATTCATTATCACGCTTGAGTGCATTTAACTGTCAAATAAAATTATACGAACTTTAAGAAATATGCCAATATTATTAGAATAATAAACTTATGTGACATATTTTTTTTAGATTAGTGGTACAGTATTACGTGGAGGTAAAAGAGTACAATTTAATATTTTCTTCCGAGAAGTGAAACTCGTTACTATTACAAAGAATATAACCGAGACACTAATGCCTGTAGTATGGATTGACGAGGTAAAAATTTTTTGTTGAAATTGCTTCATTTATAGAGAAAATTTGTTATTGCTGCATTTATTTAGAGTCACGTGCCTCAGTATGCGTAATTAATTCATTGACATTTTTATTTAATCAATTTTTAATTATTTAATTGACATTTTTAGGGAGTCGAACTAAATGGAGATAAAATGCAACTATTAGACGACAGTCTTTTCTTCCCCATGAGAATTTTAACTGGAGTTTATTGGGCTCTAATTGGTGTTGGCTTGGTTATTGGTCTTATTTCTATGATTTGGTGCATGATCTTTGCAGACAAACAGAAGAACTTATTTTGATAAAAAATAGATTTTTTTTACGTAAAACTGTAGATTTTTAAATAACGTCTTTTAAATTATTATACATTTTTATACAAATAGAATTGTATAGGTTATATTTAAAACTGTTCCTTGTACATATATCGCTTTCACCACTGTTTTAAGATTTTAATATTAAACAATTTTTTAAAATTGAAAGAATTTGACTTTTTGTATGTTTCTCAAATTTATTAGGAGGTTATAAGACGATTAAAAGTGCCCCCTTTAAATTAGCTGCGAAAAAAATAATTAAATAAACAAGATATTCATATGCTAGTTTTACGACAATATATTCAAAAAAGCTCTTGACTCTTCGATTCAGAAACATAGTCCTTTTAAGATTTTTGCGTTTTGGTAGCCCACAGGTTCAACAAATTGATGAATTTTCAATTTCTGTACCTTAAAATTTTTGTATTTTATGCCATTTAGGACTAAAAAGTTGTATGTAAGTAATTCGTTTTATTTAATATTTTTAAAATTCAATGAACTGAAAAAATTTAACGAATTAATTAATTTTTTCAGTTTATGGAAGTTTAAAAATATTCAATAAAAAATTGCCTCCATACAAACTTCAGTCCCAAATGACATAAATTAAAAAAAAATTATCTTTCAGAGACTGAAAATCCATCAATTTGTTGAACTTGTGAGTAAAATAGCTAATTTTCTTCACAGAAAGGAACAAAAGTCAAATGGTGGCTTTTTTGGTAAAAAATTGATTATATTATTGTAAAACTAACATATGAATATATTATTTATTTAATTATATTTTTCACATTTAAACGGAACACTTTTAATGGTCTTATAAAACTAATACTCCTTTAAGTAAACGTCATATGAAATCATGATTAAGAAAAATTACTTTAGACTTGTTACCCATTTATACCATATTCTAAAATGATGTTCAAAGTCATCAAAAATATTAGCTGCAATCAATGAAGATTGACTACATTTAATTAATTGTGAAGTATAAAATTTATAATAAATTTATTTTAAAATAGAAACGTTGCAATCCTTTACTATAATTTGCGTAATTGTATCGTTATAATTAATTTTTATTTATCAACGTATAAATCGAGTATAACACGCAAATGTCACGTTACATTACTAGCCAAACTAATATTATGCCTCCTCCACCGTCATATGCGTAATGTAAACCTCGAAGATTACACCCGTCGCCAGTTATTTAGTTGCCGAATTGTCTGACGCTTTCGCCTAAGCGCAATCAACCTCACGCAGCATAGAATTTTCCACTTTACACGATTGACACTTTGAGGCAGTTACTGCTCTATCGCGCCCGGTCGAGAATAAGCTGTTGTTATTCGATTTCTCAATGAGGCGGAGGACTTATTATTTGTTGGTTGGTTGTGAGTTCTCTAATGTACAAAGGAGTAAATAGATGCAAACAATTTCAGTTGCTCAAATAACGCTAGATGGTTGAGTTTTTTTGAAAATTATATTGTACGACACATTGAAATTAATATTAGATGAAAACTTTTTTATGACCGATTAAAATTTTTTGATTATTTTTGTTTGTTTGGGGGTGTCGCAGAAATTTTATATTACATTCTAAAAAAACTTTTGTAATATTGAATTTATTATACTAAGATAAATATATCAAGTATGAACTTAGCAAACCATGGGACGTCAATCGTGCTATTACATTGATTTATTCTTTTGCTTTATTTATACTGTTTGTCAACAGTGGAAAAAAACGCTTGCTTTGCACAAGTGAATTTCTTTATAATTGATAATAAGAATTGTATTAACCTTAAACTAGATATTGCATTATTTTGTTACTTTTAAATTTTATATACTAGATAAGTTATCAAGTTAAAGAAAGTTAGCTTTAAAGAATTTTTTTAAAAGTATGAAGTCAACATTTTTGTTTCTTCTAGAATTCATAGAAATCTAAAAATGCAGTAGTAGGTAAATTTGAACAAATTAAAAGTTAGTTTAAAGTTAAATGGAATATTAATTTTAGTGAAAAAAAATATTATATATAAATATTATATTTTAAACAATTTTTCAAATAAACTTTTTAATTATTATTTTTTCACTTTATATTTATTTTCTTAATTTATACGAAAAGTTATTAGGAATTCCTAATTGATGATTTTTTTAAAAGTCGATCATTTGTTTATTCTATTAATTGTTTGATGAAATCTTTTATTCTTAATTTAATAAAAACAGCTTAAAACTGAAATTGAAAGTTAGTTAAGATTGGAATTCATCTTTTAAGAAGAGAGTACAGAAAGCATAGTTCCGTAAACTTACAATCTACAAATGGTATTTGTTCACGAGTATATTTTATAACGTTCCGTCATTAAGCATACCGTGAAATGATTATTGTTGCATATTTTTGAGGTTTGTTGTTTTACTACTATAATGAATTAACGTTTTAATTATCTTCAATTTCTAAATAAGTAAGTTCCTTGAATACGAACGACGTACTAATTGGTAAGAATTTTTTAAAAATAATTTCGATTTGGCCTTAGAAATAATATATGTAATATTAATTTTAAATATGCGTTTATAAAAATTCAATAAATATTTATTTAATTTATTCAAAATGTCTTTTTGACGATTTTTATCAGTGATTTGTAATAATTTGCTAACTGTATCAATCTGTTTAATAATGTATGCGCGTACATGTACACGCCGAACAATTTGTAATTTCGTATTAATTCAATAAACAAAAATCTATTACAGATGTGTCAAGGACACACTGAGTCCACTTGATCCTCCTTGGTCTACTTTCTCCTATCCGCAATTGTGAAAATCAGAAAATCTGTGGTTTCACGAAAAGTAGATTTAATCGAACCTGTTCAAGTGGCGTTTCTCTGCGTTGTCGATAATCGTGCAATCACGGCGTTTTTCACACGACTCTCCTTGATTAATATTGACACAAATACTTGAGATAAGTGTAATTTTATCGACGTCATTCGTTGATTTTCTTCCCTACGAGTCACAAACGGTCATACAAATTATAAATTCTTCAGCGAAAGTCAAATGCTTCGTTTACTTTTTGAGTCTTATTTTCTATTTTGTTTTACATTACTTTTTTTTTATAAAAAAATTGTTGTGGATTAAAAAGAATTCCTTAAATTAGGACATCTGATAAAATGTTTAGAATTTAAACAAAAGTAAAATTACACAACATTACACTATCCTCAAATTTTCTATTTCGAGTCATGTCAAAAATACTTTGATAAGAATTTTACGACGTAGATTACGACACTGATGCAGAACGGAAAAATTGTTGTTTGCTTATTACAAAGGTTTGACGAGTGAAACGACCGATATCTAATAAGGGATTATAATAAATTTATAAATACTAATTGACGGTATTATGAATTCAAAACCTACATTTTCTTAATAATAATCTTCTAAATTTATAAGATTTAGCTATATGACATAAATAATTTGGAAATAATTTGATATTTGCTTACATTGTTATCATATTTATTTTACATTGATTTATGTAAACCTTCACAGTTTGTGTAAATTACTTAATTTACAAATAAATATACTATAGGTGTATAATAAATAATGATTTGTAAAAATTTGTGTAGATAGACAGATTTAAATACATTAAACGTATTCGAACAGTTTTAGTTAATTTTTTAGACTTGAAATAGTTGAAAACATGTTTTTACTTTTTTTTCTTATTATTCTTACAAGAGAGTAAAAAGTGAACTAATTAAAAATATACAGGTACTTACAATATACACTTACATTTTGGTCACGTGAACTTGCATTTGTATATATCGTTAGACATTGAATTTACCATAACAGTTTTATACTACGATGACGCATTCGCTCCGGAAGCTGAATTTTTTTAAACTTTCGACAGGAAAACATTTTACTTCTCGTTTACCTTCATTAGAAATTGGATCAAAGCATTTATAGCAGTTGTAAGTTTGAAAAATAAAAATTTCAGAGGTAAAACGATGCATTTCCAGCTCATTGCTAAATTGTAGGAGAATACGAAGTTTTTTAATTTAGGAAAAGAAAAATCTTTTTAATGAACATGCAATAAACTTCCTTAAACTTTCGTTCTCTTCCCTTGTCTTACTTGACCGTGTTAACGCTCTTTTCTCGCAAGTTTATGTTGAAAGAATATTCAAGCATAACGGAGCAACACTGCAAGTTTCAAAATTTGCAATTAGCAAGTTCGAAAATTGAAAGTCACGATAAAAGCGCCTTGCGCACGCTCAATGCGTAACCGCATAAAATGGAAGTATGAAATTAAAAGGGAAATCTAAAATTATTGTAAAAAAATGAAAGTTTTTTATTACTGGATGAAACTACAGAAGAGCACTTTTTTGTGATTTTAATATACAAGAAGAATTATACTAAATAATATTTAGAAATTTAAACGTAATAAATAATAAAGTTTTTGCAGCAGTTTATTTCTTCAAACGTTGTTATACATTCTGGATATATTATCTCATCATCAATTCACTGTCAGCTTTTGAAATTTAAGATAGTGTACTTTATGAAACAGTAGATTCGTAATCAGCAACACAAATTTATACATTGTAGTCGAACGTGAAATATTTACCTTTAATATTTTTTAGCACGATGTACCAGAACACTGCACGATATTATTCGAAGGGCTCAATGACAATCGCTGATTCAATTCGCTGAAATATGATCACACGAGAAATCGCGTGAGAAATCACGTAAGGTTTTGCTTCGTCACTACTCGAATTCCCTGAAATTTGCGCGCGTAGAAAAACTCTGGCACGCCCGCAGCCAAAAAGCAGAACGACAACAGGGTAAGACAAAATTATCTAGAGGTTTTTAGCTGCTCCGCACCGTTGCAATAAGTTTGCTTATTAAATTCTACATACTGCGAGTGAATCCTTGGTCAAGAGCTGAAATTTTATTTCCGCTCCTGATCGAATCCATG
Source organism: Ormyrus thymus (assembly GCA_035582935.1). Taxonomy (NCBI): domain Eukaryota; kingdom Metazoa; phylum Arthropoda; class Insecta; order Hymenoptera; family Ormyridae; genus Ormyrus; species Ormyrus thymus. The sequence continues at coordinate 25,877 of JAWWEM010003429.1, read as the reverse complement.
CAAGTTTCTCAGCGCAGAGCTCTTGGGGCTGCTGTCGTACTCGGGAATTCGACCCAGCTAGCAGGGTGGTTTATGCTGATACCAGAAGGCTGCATCGGTCAGGAACGTCAAGGACGACTTAATTTTAACTTCATTCTCAAATCTTTTTCCTCAGACAGCAGCCCAGTTATTCTCGTTCTACCAGCATTCTTAAAATTTTTCCCAAGGTCGCAATGCTCGTAACATACTTGAACTTCCCATTTTTCGCAGGCTGCAAAGGCATCGCAATTCAATATCTTCGCTGGCTCTTCCCCGTTTCACTTATTCTCTTGAATCCTATAATTTCATTCCTAATCTCCTTCTGAGCGAAGGGTACTTACTCTCTTATCGACAGCTCTACGCCTGAGAACTCCTTCGAGCAGGTATTTAAAGAACATCTCGACAATGCCAGGTGTCTTTTCACTGATGGTGGCATTCTTTTTCGGTAAGCTTGCCACTGCGTTTGATTCTGATATTGCAGATGATAATGCAAGGATTTTTTTTTCGTTTATTCTCGACGATCCAGACCTGGACGAGGAAATTTAAAGGTCGCTGTTCTGAATAAAAATGGAAATGGCAGGCATACATTGAGGTGCTACACTATTACTGACAGAATAAACAGTACTGGCTCGAGATTCAGTGAAGAAGATCTGGATAGAACGAAAACTGCACGAGATTGGGGATAAAAGAAAAATGTAGGTTAGAAAATCAAGGAGAAAGCAAGGAAGAGGAAGCGACAAGGCGCGAAAAATTTCTGAAAAATGAAGCATTTACCGAAAGTCCGCGTGGTGATTTTGAAGAGATTGACAGGACCATGCAGCGAGGCAATTTATCAAATTTGCTAAAGGAACGTTGGCAAGTAATAGCTCGGAAGTGGTTAAGAAGTCTATATCAGTGGGGGGAAAGAAAATCCTGTAGCTCTTAATTAAAAAATTGATGAAATCTCAAGTCGCCGCAACGTGGAAGATTTCAATTAATCAAAATTCAACGAGCCAGGACAAAACACCGACGTTTCCATTAATAATTCTCGGGCCGCGAGCCGAGAGTCCAGGCTACGTCTGTGGAAAAACCGCGGTATGCAGGCTTTAAAGGCCAACGCACTATACAGCCTTTAATGTAATTGCATAAACGCGCGGAGAGCACTTGCGCCGCGAGCGCGATGATAAATTTCCCGGCGCGCCGAGTCCTTGGGCTTACTTAAAGTCAAGGTTTGGACAACCGGAAGCCGAGCGCACGGGAAGAGAGAGAACGTCTTGCGTCGCTCGACGAGCCTGAAAAAAAGAGTGCCGAAAGAGAGCCGCCGGACCGCCGATTGTCGGGAGAAAAGTTCAGGCGCGGCAAAGGGAATACCGCCGCGGATCGGCGGCGGGAAAGTGAAAGGATGAAGAATGAGAGGCGCGAAATGCGCACGCCTGCGCGCGGCGTTATAAAGCTCAAGGTTAGAATTGAAGCATTACATATGCGCTGGACGCTGTCGGTATATTGGCATTCGTTCTCTAACGGGGATTTTCTGCGCTGAAAACTTCGAGGATACAGGTGGATTTTGCTTTTTGCTTTTTTCGCCCGGGAGAGTTTTTGTTGAGAGGGGTATTGTCCGAAGCATTGCAGGTGAACAGACTTATTTTATTTTATTTTTTTTTTTTCGATTGATTGCTGTGGAGATAAGATAAAAGAATCTGAATTCCATAATCATTAACTTTACTTGAACTTTCGTTAGATTACAACAATGATTGATCAAGTGTTTTTGACTCTTGAGCCATATTATATGATGTATAAAAATTCTTAATATTTATTTGATTAGTCAATCAATCATATGTAAATTAATAAGGATTTAAATGTGCGCGATAAAAATGTGTTAAAAAAGTCCTTGAAAAGAGTGTATTTTTGTAAATTTTTTGGCTCAATATTCTTATAATTAATTGATTTTTCATTTTCATTGATTGTCCATTTCATGAAAAAAATTTTTATGATATCGCCAATTCGATAAGTCCCCAGAAATTATGTTTAATTCAAGCAGTATTCGAAAAAACAAAACTATAAAAAAAAGTTTAATAAAAATTATGACTGTTTAAACGATAATACGATGTAGATTAGTAATTCTAAAAAAAATGGTTCGTGTAAACGTAATGAAATCACTATTTAAAAGATCAACATAATTACACATTCATTACTGTGTATCATCTTTGGGAAAAATTACGAAAAAATGCGACCGAAGCTGGTTAAATAACGTGTAACGATATATGCTCTCCTTATCGCGCGAGTCTTATTTTACAGGTGTGTCACGTACGTAATAATTAATGAAGCCGAAAGGAGGATGGATTTTCCAAATTTCCGTTCAATTTTAGGTAATTTTGTGATTCTACATTCTCGTCCCATTACACACATAGGCGTCTGGCACTTTGTTGAATTTGACTCACTTCATTTTCATTAAAAATCTTGTCTCAAAAAAAAAGAAACTTGTTTTTAAATAAAAGCTTGTTTTCTCACACGTCGCAGAAGCCAATCCAGAATTACAATTTATTTCGCGAATTAAAATTTCAGTTCCGTTTAAAAAATTTGCCCGCACTTCCGGCGCGAGAAGCGCGTGCCGATCATACCGAAAACATGTAAATACGAGCTGCCAGTCAATACACTCCAACTGCGATCATTAGACGAGCCTTTTCAAGAAAAAAAAAATCCTAAAAATATTTATAAACCAACGACTTTGGCATAACAACAAGACTCGCTCGCGTCCAGCGCAGGGATTCTCCTCGGGAATTTTCCTCCTCCAAGCCGCGTCTCCTCGGGAAAACTTGGCTGCAGAACCGGAATGGAAAAGTGCGCAAATAACGACGCCGGGGTCAGGCTTCTCGCCAATTAGCTCGGAAAAGTTTCCACCTCGGGGTGCGTCGGGCCCGAATCGGCAGTCGCCGGGTCCCTCCCCCCCGGGCCCGGGCTCGCGTTATTCGGCGCTCGCGCGCATTGTCGCGAAAGAGAGCGCGGCGCTTTTACAACGCGCGCGGCTGGCGGCGGCTGCCTCGAGCGCGTGGCGCTATATAAATAATACTTGTCGCGCGATGCCGCGATCAGTCTACTTACGGCCGGCGTACCTGTCGCAGCGTTCATTCGGCGCACTGCACGCAAGCCACCTGACTCGAGAGCGCCGTTGCTTTTTTTTCCTTTTGTTGCTTTTCTTTGCATCGGTGATCGCTGGCTGCTGAGCTGGACTGGAAGTGCGCCGCGATTCTGTCGATTCTTTCTGGCTGCGGTACGAGATCATTTGGAGAAAATGTCGCAGGTCAATTACGGATTTTCCGGGAGCACGGTGAGTTGATTGTTGAACTTTTTTTTTTATACGTTTTGCCGTTTTTTACGATAAGTAATCTCTCGCTGGAAGTTATCGTTGCAGTAAGCTATTAGTTATGTTATCCGGTGATTTTTCAAAATATGTTTATTTATTGTTATTAAAAAGTACGGAAATCCCTGGTCAACACAGATAAAACACATCGATAATGTATAATCGAGGGTAAAAAGAGTACTATACGTATTGTACATAGTTGATAATCCACAGGTTGAGCGGTTGTGATCGGTATTGAAAGATTTTGACGCTGTTGTCAATCTAACGAGTAGGTTCCCTCGAATTTTATACAAAATCCGACGATTCTACACTTTATCAGCATCTGCATAAATTTTTTGCAGAAAACAAGGTGCGTGCAGATTTAAGAAAATAGAAAAAAAAAAAAAAAATGCTCGATCTCGAGGCTGCTCAAAGCGTTCCACTCTACACCTCGGCGGACATTGTTTATGTACACTTGAAAACGAGTCGCGCGCGAACTCGCCACTTAGGTAGCCGTACGTGCGAGAAGGCAAAGATGTTGCAGTCCGGCTTAATTGAACTGACCTTAAAACTCAGACTCGAAAAGCTGCTAATCAGTTGGAGCGCTCTTCCTGCGGATATATTTGCAGTCTGATAATCGTTTATCGATTGGCTTCGGCTTATTGACAGACGAAATCGTTTTACGCCCCGTTAACAATGGATAACTTCTCTAAATTAATAAACAACGCGCACTCTTATTTGAACTAATTACTTGAGCCAATTTCGCAAAACGGTCCCTCATTATGAGGTTTAAGAGGCATCTTGAGCATTCGAGCTTAAACGGAATTTCAGGCTATGATTTCATTCGAGTCGTTGAAAATTTAAACTAAGTTATTTCTCTGATTGCCTTTGCGATTCAGGTACGCATGCAATGACTTCGTAAACGATTTAGGTGTTAGGATTTACGAGACGGTCGATAGCAATTTTACGACAGCTTTTATAGCTCAGATTAAGAAATTATTTCTATACTTTATTGAATATTTAGCCTTCGTGAAAAACCGACTCTATTGCCTTATTTTTCTGAAAAGTAAGCAGCGAACGGATAATAAAAAAGCCCAATGTTTCCTATCAACTAAAATTGTAATATTTTAGCGATTCGACGGAAACTAGAACAGGTATACGTTATCGGCATTGATTTATCGTCTAATACGTCCGCGTCAAAACTTACTTATCGACCTGTTTTTTTTTTTTTCGTTTCGTGTAGCTTCCCGATAAAAGTACAAGCGGAAAATTTTTTTTCTCACCTTATCGTACATACAATTAGAAGCATGCGGGTATTGAAACTATCGGCGGCAGTTAGATGTCTGCGCGTCGATAATCAACAGAAGAAACGAATTCTGCGGCAGGTAAATTTTCCACCGGCTGAATCGACATCTGCAGATTCAATTCGCTGAAACGGTGCGGTTCGGGTCTCCGCCTTTCTTCGCGCGGCAGCTTTGCGCGCTTTCGAGTCCAAGCAGGAGGCTCGAATTTCATTTTTACATGCCTGATGCATGAATTCATTCATAAAACGTTTTTTATCATTGTAATTACCGCGTCGTTTGTTTAATGTTTCGACGGGTTTCTTGAAAGAGCCGCCTGTGCACTTTTCTTTTTCCTCGGCCGAATGATTTATTTAATAATAATGAAACAGAGTTACAGCTTTGGCAGTTGACGTTTTAAAAATACATTGTGCACTGCAGCTGATTGATATTCGGGAAATCATTTGACAAAGCTTTGGTAATAAAGTAAGTTTTCTCCTGCTGGATTTTCTTAAAAACAATTTGGAATTTAAATCCAGTGGCGCAGCAGTGCCGCGGAGGCGAGTTTGAGAAGCAGACGATGCGGCACCCTTATCACTATTTACTTCTAATTTGATGTTCGCGTTTTTTCGTTATCAAAAAAATTTACTTATCTTCGACTTTGGGTTCACCAAAAGGTTTTCAAAAAGATTGTCATGCTTGTTAACAAAAAAGGTAGATTTAAAATTTTAACTACCGATGCGACAGAGATAACAAATCAAAGCTCCAAAAAGGATAAAACAAATTTTTTTTACGATTTAAAGAACCATTGTGATTCTTGCTTGAAAGTAACTCTTCCGCGATGAAAATTCAAATGTGCTAAAGTAAAAATTTATTACGCGCATGTCTTACCAGTGCATTTACAAGCTTGTACTCGTACATTGATTAAATTCTTTTAACATAAAAATCGCAGCTATTAGGTGTACAATTATAGTAACAATTAAATTATGTAATTTCGGACAAGTATTTATTAGTGATTAATATGCGTCGCATAGTTCTAAAAGCACTTAACCAGCTTCGCATCAAAGTTGAACTTGCCTAAAGGAAGTAATAAATGATTTGGCAAATTGCTCGATCGATGATAAGCTCCTTTATTTTTAAAAATAAACCTTTTTTTCAAATTACACGAAAATTAATGACGCGGAAAGCGATTCGTATCGTTGCACTTCGAAATTTTGTAACAGCTTCATCGAATTACGAAACGAGCCCGAGCAATATATCTCCACTGAAAAAGAGGAGCCGACTCTGTCGCCGCTCTTTTTTAAAGAGCAAAAAGGCCAAATGCATAATTTTTAACGATTCGAACCCGCACGCGTCACCAGGAGCGCGCGCAGTGCTCGCCCGCCGTAAAGAGTCGTAAACGTTTACGACGCCCCGCGCGCAGACGAGGCGGCGAGCCGGCAGCGCTTCTCGCGCGTAACTTTTCACGATCGATTGACGCTCTTGATTTGGGAAATCACTTCATTGGGAGTGATTAAACGCGCTCGTTAACGGTTGCGCAACGCCGTCATTGTCGCGGCCCGGCAGATGGCGAGGAAAGCGGGATCGGACGCATTCTTCTCCTCGCGACGCCGAGAACTTTGATAGTCATTGACATTGCCCGCGCACTTCGGCCCGCGCGCACACGTGCGGTCATTATGCAATTTAAGCACGCGGGATTTTCCTCCTGGGATTCAAGTGCCTCTCGTGCCCGGCATTCTTTGCTCATTAGCCGATCGCTCGCTTTCCGTCGCTGCTCTTGCCCCTTTTCTCCATTTTTGGATTAACGGTAAAGAGTAAAGGCACGAGAGGCCAAAATTCACCGGTACTTTGATATCCGGCTCCCCTGATGATTAATTGACTCCAAGTCTGCGGAACGATTGTCATTTGTTTCAAGCAATTTATCGATTCCGAAGTAATTTTTAATTACGTTGTATTGTTACGAGGAGGGCGGGTCTATTTCCCAGCAATTCATGCATAATTAATTTTCCTCGATTTTTCATTCCAGTTTTAAAATTCGTTGGCTTGCAGATTATTGAATATCAAAGAAATGCTGAGTAACGTACCTGCCAGTCACACGTGATCGAATTAGAACGCGTGCAATTAACTCCCTCAGGGCTTTGAAAAATTTCAGGCAAAAACTGGTACTTGCGAAAGGCCCCCGCGACAAAGAAAAAGAAAAAAAAAAATAAATTTTCGTCGAGCATTAATCGCAATCTTGTAATACGGTTTTTGTTCCCTTAAGAAATCCGCCTCGAAGTGCGCGAGGCGAGCGTCTTTCGGTCATATTTCAGTGTCAACGTAGTTGGCAATAATCGCTCGCGACGTATAAAAAAGAAGGCGCGAGTGGTGGCAAAAAGAGAGGAGAGAAAAAATAATTTTACGGTGGGGATGACGGAGGGGGAAAAAAGGTGAGCGAGTTACACAAGGAGAAATCAGCAGACCTTCGGAGAGTCGGACTTCGCCTCTGTGCCCGCGAGTCGGAGCAGTTTTTACATGCGATTGTTTTCTGATTGATTTCACTTGCCGCGTCGGACAGCAGAACTATTTGTAACGAGGCGTGAAACGAGTTGGCTTTCGGGTTTACGGGTCGTAAAAAGATTCGACTGCGCTTCTTTTGGGTCGAGATGTAATTTTATTGGGGTGTTGCGATAAGAAAACTCGGAATTTCTTGGTTACGAGGACAAAATTCTTGGCCGTACTATCTAATAATTTTTATTATCTCACTTTCAAATTTTGAAACAAGAGTTGGATAAACATCGTGCATATAAAAATACCTTGTCTTCCGTAAGAATTGTAAAATATACAAATTTACGTAACACATTTTGGGAAATTTATTTTAAAAACCGTAATAGTTTGTCGTCTAATAATTTTTCTCAATTCTTCGAAGTTTGAGCCCTCATACTTACATGCATCCTGAATAACTTAATTGAAAATTATTAAATTTAACTTCCACTATAGGCAGTTAATTTATGACCCGATTACTGTAAGGGAACGTACGATTTAGTCTTAGGATTATGAGTGCGCAACAAAAGCATTTTTTTCTGCATCTCGCTCGATAGCAAGCAAAGGAAAAAATATTCCACTCGTTAAAGATGCCCGGTCTTAACTTGATCCGAGTGTAAACACGCATAAGTATGTCGACATCGTAGCACCTTTTGTTTGGTTTTTCTCGAAAATACTTATCGTTTTGTTCTTTTTTTCCTTTTTCGTTTTCCAAAAGCAAGTTATTATTCAGATCGCGATCGAGATTGTTCGAGAAACGACGGCACAATCGAGTTTTTGTAGATTCGAGAACAAATATAAGCAAGAGGTTAATCAATTGATCGTTTACGCAGTTAACAGCGAGATTACAAATTATGTACACGTGAGATTAGACGGACGATCAGTGATCTGAAGAGCAGTTGTTTGTCAGCGACGGGCGTCTGATATTTTTTGAGAAAAGAAAAAACGGGAGATTCAGATTTATTTATGTATTAAGTGGTTCGTAAGAAAAAATATACTCAATACCGATTTTACGCTCGTTGGAGCTTTGGATCCCGGGTTATTGTTAACTTGAATTTTTTTACTTCCAGCAAAAAGCCTCGTTAAAACTTTAAGTTCACCGACAGATTACAGCTTTTGAATCTTCTAAACTTTGAATTGCGTAAGGTTTCTTTTTCCACCTTTATAATGGGGGATCAAACGTATAAAGTTTCCATAAAGATAAAACAAGATTATTGTTTTATCTTCGGTAACCTGAAAGGTATGCCGGTTGTTTGTCGAGTGAAACACTTTTAAGAAATTAGCCTTACAAACTGTTAACTCGAAGCTATCGGACTCAACGAGGTGTGAAATTTTTTCATCAATGACCAGACCCAATAATTTTTCCGTAGCAAACGCAAAGCACACAAAATATTTGCCAACCACTGACACCGATAACCGGTTTCGAAAATATTTGACAGACTTCGAAAAGGAATTCCTCGGTTTATCTTGCGCTCGATGCCGTGTGCGAAAAAAAATTCCAAAGTTCACAAGTTTTCCGAAGATCGGCATTCCGTGTAACGCGCCGAGCAAACAGGCTTGATTTTATCTGCGCGAATCGGTTTGATCAAAACACTTGTAATTGATCAATTCATTTTTGAATCCCTGTGCGTGTGCAGCAATCGCGGGAGTGCGATAAGAGAATAACTTGAGAAAATTCATAATGACATAGAATATTATATTGCTTGACGCGTCTCGCGCACGTTTTCTCCGAATGCCGATTAAATATTAATTAGCTTGAAAAAGATCTCTGAATCGGAATACTTGAGCTTCAATAAACTAATACATTTATTATCCCGCGGCTCGGGGTTTTTCTCCAAATGCGATGCAAATTTATTAATCGAATACAGAGGCGGAAAAACAAAAAAAGGAATCCGCGACCGTACGAATTGTTTGCTAAGGTATTTTTCCTCGATTCCTTACGAAGAAAACGGACACCGCCAGTAACGTAAATAGAAATATTTCCTGTATAAATCTAATCTCGGCAGGAGCGTCGATTTCAAACGCTCGAACGCAGCCAACTCGCGTAACCGGGCGACTCGTCGGGCAGAAGGAACGCTCGGCGGGCTTTTTTTCCTCTTTTTGTTTTCGAAAAGCCGCGCTTCTGCCGTTGCCTCACTGCCGTACGCGCGCGATGACGCTAAGCATCCTTGCACCTCTTATCGCCCGAGGTATCCATTTCGACCGCTCAGGGAATTCCTGGCCACGCCGATGAGCGGACGCGAAGCGCTTTGCGTCTCTCTTTTTTTTGTCTTCCTCGTTCTGCTCTCGATGTGCAATTAGCGGCGAGATATAGCTCTGGGTGTGTTTTGATTTACAAGCGCTTTGTTGGAGCGAGCGCGTTTGCGTTTCCGTTTACGATGCCCGGATTATCACGTTTTCTAATTCGAGCCTTAGACTTCGCGTACGCTTTTCGTATCTCGAGGAAGCTTATTTCGGCGCGATAAAGGCATTTTGGATGCAGATTGAAGATCGGTGTGAGAAAGATACATTGTTCGATTATTCGCAAGTTTAGGCGAGCAGACACATTGCCTGTTTCATTTTTTATTAAATGTGTTAGCTTGTAAATATTTTACGTTAATCAAAAATAAAAATAGAATTCTAAATTCCTGTCGACAAAAAATTAAAAGTGATTATCTTATCTAACACTTATTGTTAACACTTATTGTTAACTAAAACTGGAAAAAATAAGGATAAAAGAGGTATTGTCTCTTTGATCAGGTGTGCATTACGAACATCTATTCCGGTTGTTTTTTTTTTTTTTTTTTTTTTTTGTTTAAAAAAAACAAAACAGCGGAATTATTGAAAATGCTTCTGCACGCCTTGATCTTGATGTACGTATACGTAAAACTATTTTTCCAGAAAATTCCAACACGCTTTATGATGCATTTTCTAGTGGCCAGTAATTTTCTGCAACATATTATCATAAAATGCTGACAATAAATTAGAAAATCAATAAGATAAACAAGAATCGCGCGATAGTAAAAATTAGGATGACGATTAAAGGCGATTAAAGCAGCATTCTCTTTATAAATATTTATTTATTTAAAACAAATTGTGAAGGTATTAAGAGATAAAGTTACTCAAGTGTTTACGTAACGCGTCCATAAAAAGAATTTACAATTGCTTTTTTTTTAAGCACATCAATATAATTGTCCCGCTATTGCTTTTTTTTTTTCAATGAAAATACATCCTGCGTTCGAGAAACAGTTACGTCGACGATAAACTCGCGATGGAATTCTAATTAAGCCGCGGCGAAAAGGCAGCGCAAGAAATCGCGAACAATGCGAATTTTGCAGTTTATCCAATCGGACTCGGTATCCTTAACGAATCTTAATTCCGCGCCGTGAATATTAATGCCCGCGCCGTTCCCCCGGCGGATCTGCGCGCAGATGCAGTCGTTCTCGCGTTGCGCGCGAGCATCCGCACGTCTTAACGGGAATAAACGTTGACGAAGCCACGAAATTACGCTTCGCTTTAAGATCGCCTTCCGAGAAAAGGAGCAGTGAATCTTGAACGGAGCGAACGTTGACTATGAATTACAATGCGACGCTTAAAAATGTATTTCCTACTTCCTCGTGTCGACTTGTAATTAAACGCAGATTGGTGACTTTTTCTTTTTTTTTTTTTTTTAATTTTGCGCCTCGTTTGTTTTGCATAGTTAACGGAGGTGTTGTTTTATGAATTTGTTTTCTTAATTTATATCGCTTAAAGTGAATAAAGAACAGCTTCCGTTCAAGTAACGGGTCGCTTGATTGTTGAAAAAAAATTACATGTTATTAAACAATAAATTACGACCACGACCTAACAAGGGCCGAAATTCTTACATTTGATTGTGAATAATGGTTTTATGAATGAATCGGCATTGAGAAGAAACAGTATTGTGTACAATTGGGGGTTTATTTTAGGAACTGAAGATTATTTCGAATAATTTTTATTCAAGTTTCATTGACTAATTTATTAGCTGTCATTTTATAATAATTATATTAACACGAACGAGCAAGCTCCTGTAGTAGAACGATAAAAAAATTTTAACTGTTAAGTTTACGGCTTTGAAAGAGATAATTATAATCTTTACTTGTGAGTTATTATTATTCGAAACCTGCGTCGACGTTTTTTGTTAAGTTCTCGAGGTACAGACGACACGACAAATCTTTGAACATCTCAAGAGGCTCTCCGAGGATGCGGATTTCTTTTTAATGGCTCCCAATTAATTATCGCACAAAAGAAACTTTACATCGAACGCTTGATTCCCCCAACTTTTTACTGCAAAAAAAACATTACAAGACACTTCATTAAACATCCTCGCGCGCTCCGAACGGACCCCCCGACCGGCCGACGGACTTGCTTAAAAATTCATCCCCGTTAATCATAATCGCGAGAGCGTCCGTGAACCGAGACGGCGGCAGCCACAGCGCCTAATGACAAAATCCACGCTCGCAGCTGACGCAAGCGGGCACGCGTGAGTACGCACGATCGCCGAGCGCTCTCCTCGACGAGGCGAGGCTGGCGCGTGCTTCCGGTGCTGATTGAATCGTGTGGGAGCCGACCTTTGACCCGCTCATCTCTCCGAGCGAAGCGCGCCCAGTGTACGTCCCCTGTGATAAAACCGCGCATTAGCCCCGCGGGGAATGCGAGACCGCCCGCCCTGTCCGCGGCGAAAAGTCGACTCGAATAACGGATTTGTCCGGCGCGCCGGTCTCGATTTTCCTCTCGGTCGGCGGTCTCTTCATCCGTTTTTCTTCTCGATGCATAAACGCGCGCTCGAATTGTGTCGTTATTTTTTTACGAGGCTGCGTCCGCGACGAAAATCAGTCGGCTCCGTCGGGAACGTCGTCGTAAAAGCTGCGTGCCGCCGCGCTTTTTGCGCTACGTTCTACGTTCTGGGAAATGATCTGGCGGCGAGTTTTATTTTTCGCGGATAATTATTTCGTTGGCGTTCGAGAAATGCCGAGGAGCTCCTATTCGCTTGCGGAAGATGAAGGAATTGATTGGCGGCTGAATTTAAGTTTAAACGATTGGCAAATTGTGAATAACGTACGCGGATAAATATAATTACTGCTCGCCTTTTTCTTTGTTGCCGCGGAGGCGAGCTTGAGATATCTTACCATTTTCTTGTTTCATTAGCATAACTTAAAGCCTGTTTCAACGTTTCAATTAAGCTGTCGTAAAAATATCAGTCGTTGCATTTTTCTTTTACCTGGAAAAAATGTTTGTTGCATAATCCTCGTGCAAAAATTAAAAAAAAAAAAAAAAAAAAAAACAGAATAAGGTTGGTCTTTTAAAATTTTAATTATTTATTACTATCAAAATAATGATAATTGTAAGAGCTGTAAGAGCTTTGAAATAAAGATAGCAGATTGCTTAGAATATGTTATATTGTTCGAGTATAATGTTTATATTGATAATTTCTTTTTCAACGCGTTTTTATCGAAGATCTAGTTAAATGATGTGTATGCACCGTGAATGTTACGTAACAAAACTACACTATTTTCTTAGACGACATACGGACATGAAAATTACTATTGTAACCGAAAATTGATTCAAATTAGTAGCTATTATTAGAACTTCGACAGAAATCAACACGTTGAATTGGAAAATATTTATTTCAAAACTGCTTTATTATTTATTACAACAAATTTTCTTTACGTTATAAACGATTTAAAAAAACGATTCTATCACGAAAATTGGATTAGATAAAATTTGGGTCCGATTTTAATCGATGTAAACCAGTACAAGTCAATTAGATGCCCGAGTAAAAATCTGTTAATAATTACTTCGCAATTAATTTTCATTGATCCTCGCTGTAATTAAAAACATTTTTCAATGTTGCATATTCCAAACGTATACGTATACACCTTCGTATTTTAACACAGCTAAGTATGTAATATCCTTGGTAGCATTTCATGGTCTGCGCTTAGTGAAGGGCGTTTCCGGGCATTCAACATAGCGATTGTACAGTATCAGACTTTTAATTTTATTTATCGCGCTGTAGCTGCGCATTAAAGCATACAAATAATTGTACGGGACACGAATTAAGCGTTTGTATGTATATTAGGCGGTTTTTAACTTCCTTCAACAAGCCCGTTTGTGCAGTGATATCGTGTCAATGAAATTAGTAATATATTTCTTTTTCATTTCTGTTTCAGGATAGTGTCGACGAAAAACGACAACCACCACCATTTGATAACAATGTCAGTCCGAACAAGTAAGTTTTCCAGCTGCTTATTTATTTTTTCAAAATTATGAAAGAAGACCAAACATAAAAAGTAAAATGTAAAAGTGCTATGTTTACATATAATTGTTTTTAAAAATCATCGTTTGATAAATCAACTAACAGAGCTAAAATATTATTCAAGCATATATACAAGCACGTTTACAAGTATTATTCAATCCCGTTTATTCAGTCAGATAAAAAAAAATTAAGTTTTTATGAAAACCGCGTCTTTTTCTCGAGAACATTAAAAACTTTGAAAAGGCTTAACAGACCATAACAACAGCAAAACAGCTCTGTACAAAAACAAATCTCGCAAAGCTCGCGCGCGCGACCGACGAAAAGCGGAAGTAATTCGAAAGTAACACGCTAAACGAGACGTTTCCCTCGCCTATCCTCGCAGGTACACGTCGAAGGACACCACGAACGGCTTCCACGTCGTCGAGCTTGAGGACAAGAGGAAAATCGCCAAGGAATTAGAAGGGGACTACGATCCGTACAAGCACCGGGAGGTTCAACACCCGACCACGTGAGTTCAATGCAACTGATACGAATACGCAATTGCGCGCGAGAAACGCCGCCGCGCGCCGCGGAGGATGCAGGAGACGCGCGCCTTCTTTCCCACCGCTTACGTCATGCGCGAGTCGCGCTCTCCCCGCGAGGCCGATGCGTGCAACTTCGTTTTCTTCCAGCCGCTTTTACGACGATTATTATACCGTTTCCGTTGTTGTTTTTTTTTTTAAGAGTTTGTTTAAGTGCGTATACACCGCATGCGAAAGGAAAATTTTAATTGTGATAACTCGAATTGTTCCCGGGAGGCTTTTTGCGCCGTCTTGTGTAAGCGTCGCTTGTTCTGAACTTCGAGGCGTAATTGTCCGTTTCTTTTTTTTCTTCTCGCGAAAATGCTGAATAAAATTCGCGAATGCCGCGCAGGGATAAGAATTCGCGATCTCTGGACGTTGCGCGAAATGAGTCATTGTAAAAAATTGGTTTCTTATTGCGAAATCAAGCATTTGTATATTTGTATTAATATTTTTGCTGGAGGATTACTCAAGTCGGTATAATTTTAGGTTTTTATTTTAACAATTAGTTGCGTGATATTATACTGTCTATTACGAGAATCATCCGTAAGATTATTACAATGCATTCGTCATTGAAGTAAAAAATGCACTGATTTCCTTCGAGTGACTTTGAAACTTTTTTTTTAATCTTTCATTCATAAAAAAATGGTGTGGAAATAAAATTAGAAAAATCTTTCGTAATGCGAACGATTCATTTTAAAGTAAGATTAAACATTTACATGTTCGATATAAATTTAAGAAAAAAAAATTATAATTTATTCACTTTTATTGTGAAAAAATGGAGAACATAAATATACATTTTGAGACATAGAATTTCATAACAATCCAAACATTCTGCTTATTAAATAGGTATCACTTAACAAAATAAAAAATTCATTTTAGTAAAATGAAATTTCAATGCCGCGTTTTCAATTTATATTTAAATTGTCGTTTAAAGTTTTTACAAAAACAAAGAACAATGAATTGTCTATACTTATTTAGCCGGTAATTTTCCCATCCTCGTAAAAGCTCAGTTTCGTCCATGTACCTGATTTTTCGCAATTTTAATTAAACTTAATTTATCTCTCCTCCGTCGATGCATTAATATTCATGTGCACGAAGAACGTAAAGCGGCAACGGAAGAAACGTTCCTTTAAAGAAAGAATACAGTCGCACGAGTGCACAGGTGCAAATCGTAAATACACACACAGCTAAATTACGTACATTTCGCATCGAGGCGACGAATTAAGGGGGGAAAATATTTTCGTAATTGCACGCTCGTTTGAGAGGAAAAAGTGCCTATTTCCTCCTCTTGATAAGCGATGATGTGTATCCCGAGAGTACCCTGATCCGACGTGATTTTCAGTTACAAACGTCAAACAATTAGCGCAAACGAAATAGAAGTGAAACTGGCACGAGAGGCTCAACCGATAAAGCATAAATCAGGTTAAAACAGGATTATCCTGAAGAGCAACAATATCGCGAAGAGAGAAGCTTACATTTATTGTTGAGATACGCTGTATCTTTGCGGCTTTCGCAAAAGGACTTATATAAACTTGTCTAACTTTCCGGTATCGCGCACTTCAGCCCGTATTATGGATGTGTTTGAAGTTTTCGAATGATGCGGCGGTGCAATTTTTAATTGAACTGTTTGACTTTTTTTCCTGCGGCGCGCATTCCGGAGGAAAGCCTGTTTTTATTGCACAATCAATCTTTCAGTTTTTCTCGAGAATTGCCGCCCATACGAGCGAAAATAATGATCGCGTGTGCTTCAGGAAATAAACGTGGGAGAGGTTTTGAGCTCTGCTGGGATGAGTGTTCTACTTTGTAAAAAATTGATACTGTTTTCACTTGGATGATTGCTCTGTTTCTTAGAAAGTTTCCGTTTTCCTTTTAGATTTTCTAGACTTTTTCGTTATTAGAACGTAACGTGGTTTTTTACATTGATTCTAATTGATTTATCGGTTACTTAATTACGGTGGGAAACTAATCTTGATGTACGACCGCTAAAATTGATTTGCTTCATCGCCGAAGAAGCTTTGCATAAATCGCCTTCGCGAAATTATGCTAAAAATAAAACGCGATATTTTCACGACTCTTCCGACGCATAATTACAAATGTTTTTTTTTATTTCGTTTTTTTCAGATTTTCGGAAACTCTTTTCCACTTGCTGAAAGGCAGCCTGGGAACGGGAATTCTGGCGATGCCGAAAGCCTTCGCAAACGCCGGCTGGGTCGTCGGTATCATCGGCACCATCATCATTGGCTTGCTTTGCACTTACTGCATACGAGTGCTAATCAAGTCAGAGTACGAGCTGTGCAAGAGGAGAAAAGTAGCGTCCATGACGTATCCGGGGACGATGCAGGCCTCCGTCGAAGAAGGACCGCAGTGCCTAAGGCGATTTTCGAAATACTGCCCGTAAGCATAAAGTTTTGTATACTGGAAATATGTAGCGCACTTTAGGCTATTCTTGAAATTGGAAGGGATAATTAGATGTAAATGATGCAATCACTTGTTTACTGATATAATATTATTTATGTTATCATTTAATGAAAAATTTATCCATTGTATTACTTTTAATTTTAATTTGATAATTACCAACAAATAATAATTAAATGATACATTATCCTGTTGGAAATTTCACGATTTTTTTAACCACTTTACTATAAGTTGACCAAATTTGGTCAACCTACAAACAATACGTCAAAAATTGGCCAAATAATAGTGAACTTACAACAGGATTATCTAGAGTTTTAAAAAACCGTCTTGATTTAAATAATGATAATTTTGATATCATTATAAAATTTAAATATATTTTATCTTTTGATTCTCAAAAGTTCGATGGAAATTCAGTGATAATTCGATTATTTGCATCTGATAATGTAAAAAATATCTTAATTTTTATACTTTATCTATTCGTACTTATAAGTTATTAAAGATAGTAATGTTATTTGTCTGTAGTAATCAGATTCGATTTTACTGATAATTTTAGGACGTAATTAACCGAGACTATTACTTTAAGAATTTTTTTTCGATAAGAACAAAGAGTCTGCAAAATATATTCAAATTAAATTGAATAAGAAAATGGATTATTAACGATCGTTTTAAAAATAAATAAAATTATGATTCTTTTAATATCGCATGAATATTCAAGAGAAGCGGAATTTTTTTCAATCGATACTTCGGCTGGTTATCTCTGCATAATTAGAAACTTCTAGTATTAAATTTTTCCACATGCTCTCTTGTCGCTCGAAAGTAATTTTAAAACAGGTAAATAAAACTAATGGCAATCTACCTATATTTACTGATGATAGTAGCATTTCTTTTCCTTATGTATACACGTAGAATGGTTAAGTTATACCTTTTGATTAGCGGAGCAATAATGAATTATTTTAATCTTTACTAAAAGTATTCGTTTTCTTTTACTTCTTCCAGACATATTTGCAATACGTTCCTACTGGTTTACCAACTGGGTACCTGCTGCGTTTACACGGTCTTCATATCCGAGAATCTGAAAAAGGTAAAGAACTATTCTTCTAATAGTGCCTGTAAAAAGCCTCGCTAATTGTTGCTCGCGAATAAACGGCAACATTGTTATCTGGGTCAAGGAAATCAGCACTCCGCGAACGCAGTGACAGATCTGCTTAGATCCTGCGCACGATTCAAATTAAATCAGAGCCATTAGATCTTCCGCATAAGGAGTTTTCATCTTTGGTAATTCCTGAATTAAAGATTTTTAAGGCTTTGTTGTTAAAATATTTCCGGAAGTAGAGGAAAGGTTGTTGAATTTATTTTACAATTGGATATATACTTTTTGACTTATTTAGAAGGGCAATGAAGTAGACTTGACTTTTACGTATTGATTTATTAGACAGGCAAGTTATTTATGGAATTTCTTAGAATTCGAATGGATTCAATTCAATTTAAACAACAGTAACGGTTCACAAAATCTTTTTTTTATTTGTAATTGAACATTGAATTAAATATGACAATAAAATTGATATCAAAGAGTAGTAATAATAATAATAAGAATAAAAATAAAGTAAATTGAAACTTGGAGCAGAACGGACTTTGCTCTTTCTGTCAAGACATTCGTGCAATCGCGTGGGAAGCAACGGATTTCAACCAAGTAGAAATGACTTGCAAATTTTAAGGGATTTTTAAGAAGCTTAATTAAGTATTTATTGAAATTGTCGTTGTTATTGCATTGTTAATTATTCCTAATTTTTCACTTTACTTTTTGAACTTGTATTACTGATGGAAAATCCCGTTAAAATCTCCCTGTGGAATCGTATTCTCGTTTATAAATACTTCGGTGCCATTTCAATCAACTTTTGATTACCAATAACCAGCGTGTAATTCGTTTCACATCTTTCAATAAACCAATATGATAACTGCAGTATCAATAGATAGTAAAATAAAATTGCAGCGTGCATCATTCATCTACCTTTTAATTGAAAAAAACAAAACGAAAATCTTATTTTCATTCTCGCATTGTCGTCTTTTTACTTCTAAATAAATAGTCGCCACTGATTGCTCGTTGACAAAGTATTAAACGAATAAAAATCTTTTAATTTCAGGCTATGGATTATTACTTCACTCCCATAGATCTATGGATATACACGGCAGCCCTTCTTATCCCCCTAATTCTCATCAACTGGGTACGAAACCTGAAATTACTCGCACCCCTCTCGACGATAGCCAACGGGATCACCTTCGTCAGCTTCGGCATCATATTGTACTACCTCTTCAAGGAACCCATCATCATGGAAGGAAGAGACAAGGTTGGCGAAGTCAGCAACTTCCCTCTCTTCTTGGGTACGGTGCTCTTCGCTCTCGAGGCCATCGGCGTGGTGCGTATTGCTTTACGTGAAAGTTAAAAAAAAAATGATGCACTTGAACCGTGAGATTAACGGAATGGCTTTTCCGCAGATAATGCCGCTAGAGAACGAGATGAAGAAGCCCAAGGCCTTCATGAGTAAGTGCGGCGTGCTCAACATCGGTATGGCCGTCAACATCATCCTGTACGTCGGCATGGGACTGTTTGGCTACTTGCGGTACGGGAAGGAAGTCAACGGCACCGTCACCACCAACCTGACGAAGGAGGTGCTCAGCACAGTCGTGCAGATTCTGCTGGCCATCGCCATCTTCGTGACTCATTCCCTGCAGTGCTACGTAGCCATTGACATCTCGTGGAACGAGTACATTCAGCCCAAGATCAAGCACACTTCCGCCAAAGCTCAGATCTTCTGGGAATACGTCGTCCGGACTGTCATTGTTATCATTACTTGTGAGTATTGACGTTGGCTTTTGGCGCCTTGTCTAATATTTAACGCGATTAAGCTTCGAGTGGATGTTGAACTGTTTACAATTAAGTGAGGTACAGAAGTATGTCACGTTTTCTTTATGATAATGATTGCCTGTCGGATTAACGTTTATCGACTGATGAAGGTAACTCGTAGCATTGAAACATTATTTTATTATTTAACGTTAGTTGATCAACTTTAATTTTTTTGAAATATTCACAAAGGAATACACTGAAATTCTGCTCAGTTCTAGTAATTTTTTTTTAACGATACAAATTCAATTAGACCTTCTAAGATCATTTCTGTTTTTTAAAAATGATAAACGAATTCTAATGCACAAATAATTATTTTCCAGTCATCTTGGCAATTTCCATCCCGGAGCTTGAGCTTTTCATCTCGCTGTTCGGCGCTCTGTGCCTCTCTGCTCTCGGCATCTCGTTCCCGGCGATCATCCAAACCTGTGCCTTCTGGAAAGTGAGAACGAGACGCGAGCGCATATTCCTCGCCACGAAGAACATCGCCGTCATTCTCTTCGGATTTCTAGGTCTCATTATCGGAACTTACACGTCCTTGGACAATATTATCGAGAAATTCCAGAATAAATGAGTTCGAAGGAAACGTCCGGGCGATCATTGAGTGATCGGGAAAGGTGTACGCACATTTGAAGGCATATGCAGTTGAGGAGTAGTCTGATCAATGACTTACTCAAAGTGCAGAAAGTGAACAAATATGTAGATAGTCCGTCATAATCGCCGGCCAAGTCGGCGATTTGGATTAAGTTTATTTAAGTATCGATATGCGTTTTTGTATTTTTTAA
This sequence comes from Ormyrus thymus, assembly GCA_035582935.1. Classification (NCBI taxonomy): domain Eukaryota; kingdom Metazoa; phylum Arthropoda; class Insecta; order Hymenoptera; family Ormyridae; genus Ormyrus; species Ormyrus thymus. The sequence goes on along the minus strand of JAWWEM010003429.1, from coordinate 5,825 downwards.
TATGAAAACGTGTCGTGTTCAGTATCGTAATAGAATGTAGGAAAGTATGAGCTCGCAGTTTTAGAGAGTGGCACTGCCCGTTTAAAAATGCAATCTTTTATGCAGCTTTTTAACAATCGTGTTACAAAAAAGTAATACATTTTAAAAATCGACTCGCCGATAAGAAGCCCTAATCTTTTAAAGTTTACTAATTTTTCGGCAAATGTACTATTCGATAATAAAAGTAAAGGACGCTTTTCAATAAATACCAAGAATAATATATTTTCGGAGAGTCGATTCACAATTTTTAAATTCGCACGATTCGCTTATTAGACCAAGGCAAATATAGGATTCGCTCTGATAGAGTATCGATTTCGCGTTAACTGACGTCGTGTACATCGATGCAAGTTAAGCATTTTAAAAATAACCAACTATCGCTTAAAAATAAATCCCCCCCGATGATCTCCGCTCGGGGGGAAGTGCCAGCCTCTGAGATAGTTACCTTAAGAAGTCTAGCAAAGCGTCGCAGACTTTTCAGCTGCGTCGCGCGCGCCTTTTTATGAGATTGAGTGCCATTGATCATGCGATTTATCAGTGTTCCATTCCACGATGTTTCTTATAAGAGTTATACCTTTACGTTGCAATGACAATTAAATTAGAGTAGATTAGAATTAGACTCCAAATTCATATATGAGCATAGAATCTATTTAAAATTCATGAGTACGCAAAAGATTTTTACTTTCATATTACGTTAAATTTTGTGATTAAGAAGTGTAAATCAGAATTATTGACATTGGAAAATGTCGAGTAGTTAAATTAATAGTAGATTTTTTGACTCTCTGTCGGCGTACATTTTAATGACAATTGAGCAATTACTCAATTTATGAATTGTAAGATTTTTGTAGTAATTATTTACGGGTTCCTAATAGCTATAAAAATTGTTCAAGTATTGAAAATCTATTAAATTTGAGTTGTTTCACATCAAACGTAAATTACTACCACAATAATTCAAATGAAATTTTATTTATTGTGAACAAAAATTAAAACTGCAGTAGCGAGCGTTCAAAGTATTACATTGCAAAAGTTTATACAATGTACAAACGATAAAATGCATAAATAGTTTATATATTTTTCAGATAAACATTGTTCTGACAGTGAACAGCGTTATTTGATAGAAAACCGCTAGCTTAACGATGGATTTTCATCGTTATTACGAAAAAGCTTTGTTAAGTGCTGATATTCGGCAGTTGTAAATAGTTTTAAATATTAGGAAGTGTAGAATAGTTTTAGTCTGAGATGCAATCGTGATGGAACTAACAATTTCACAGCCTGTGATAAATATCAACTTGTTATTTCCGCGTTTTGCAGGCAAGCGCTAATAATACTTGTACATTTGTAAATATATACGACTATAGTCATAATCGAAATAAAGTAATGATTCAATATAATTGTTTAATACTTTATTATTATCCCAGAATTTTAAACACCTTATGAATATATGAACAATTTTTAATAATAATTTCTAATATCTTTTTCCGAAAAATTAATATTGAGGTTATTATTTAATGATATGATAAAACCTTACGATCAAATAAACCGACTAATTTTTTTTTTTTCCTGCAGAAAAGATTAAAGAGCTCTTTGCCAGGATTACGTAAAACGAAAATCAATCTTACAGAGGGGAATGTCCGGCCTCTGGGTCACGAATTTCGGTGGAATTGCAGGAAAATATTCTTTATCCAAAAAAAGAATTCACGTTTCATCTCAACGTTCTTTCTCGTAGAGCCTAGTGCCGGAGATTAAAATAAAATACAATTAAAATAAATATTAAATGTTAATGCTTTTTTGCCTTTTGATTTTTGAGTAGACTTTAGCAAATTTTTTAACTTGTCTTAAATTAAAGATTTTGTTACGTACTTTTATTTCATTTTCACAATACCTTCGACACTTAGTTATTGCAATATTTGAATTAGTGTAAACAATCATTTCCTCTAGAGTTTTCGTAAAAGGTTTATATTTTGGTTACTGTAGGCTGTACGACTGAGGCAGGTGTCTTCTTCGTTGATCAAAGAATAATCTATAACAAAATTCTTGACCCAGAAAACAATTGCTCTACCTTGTTAGACGGATAGCAAAGAAATTACTGAAAAATTTAGTTGCTTGATCTTGTAATATTTAACTACACTGATTAGATATTGTAGCTTAATATCATGGAGACTAACTTTGTTGCGTAAAATGCGTACAAATTTCAAAATAGAAAATGATACTATACAATGATTAAATGTTAAATTTTATGCATTTTAGTAAGCAATGTATTAATTAAAGTTCTTCTAATTACGTGAATGCACGAAGTAAAACCACTATTGGATTTGTTGCATAAATGAAAAATGTTACGTATTTTAATGTAATTGCAAATGGGGAGACTTGTTACTTAATTCAGGATTTTATGATAGATGTTACAGAACTTTAAATTTCATCACCTAATTTTATAAATGCAAAAATTCGTATGCATTTGCGGAAAGAGCAGCTGAACAGTCAGTGGAAATTTTGAATCTTGCAATTATATTAGATTTATTTATATTTTAAATTAATTTAAGATACAAAATTTAAATTAAAAGCCAAAATTAATTGAGGCAACTCTAAACGAATATTAATTCTGCCATCAGAATCTTACATCTAATAGGGATAGTAATTTCCTACAAATTAGATTAATCTTTTACGAGTCACATTACATCCCTAAAGTACCACTGAAATCTGTCCAGCACTATTGGTTCGTGCGTGACTCGACAGCGTCGAATATTTCCATCAAGGCTCGCAAATATAGGACACTTAAGAATATTAATTCTGAGACTTAAGATCAATATAAAGCCAATGTCGTCACTCATTTGCCGTATTTCAAGCTTTAACAACATGTTGACTCGGCCTGTCTGCAAAAAGCAAAGCGAACAAAAAATTTCCTACCGTCCGCACTCAAAAACTCCCGCCCTTAGCCGCTTTTCCCTCCCTCACTCTCCCTCTCCATCCCTCCCTCCGAGGGCATCGAGGAACAAGTAGGTTAAACGATATAGATGCATACCTCTCCCGCGAAATATCGAACGTATATACACAAGGTGGCAAAGAACCACGATTCACCGTTCTCGGTCACGTGACGTAAACCCGAAAGCTCCGTTCTGATCTTAGAGCGGGAAGGGGAGCTGCGCCGGCAGAAGAGCGAGGGCGCATACCAGAGAGAGCTGCCCTCTCTCGCGGCTGCTGCAGTCGCCGCCGCTGCTCCTCTCGTGCAGTTTCATCCCGCGAACGGCACGCTGCTTCACGACTCGCGCGCACTCTCGCCGACGTGTATTTGCTTTGCTTTTGCTACTTCCTTTATTTTCTTTTCTGTGCCCTTTCAGTTTGTAGATTTCTCTACTGGCTTTCGTATCTTTTTTTAAGGAATTTTCAGCATGTTGGAGTGCTGAAGTGACTGGTGTAGTTTTTTTTTGAGGCAGAAGATTCGCTCGTAAACGAAACGGGGGACGAATGCTTCTGTTCGCTTGATATAAGGGTGAGTTTTTAATGATTCAGAAATTTTACTCTTCAATTTTGTATTTTAATCGTAAATATTATCGAAGAAAATCGGACATTTTGACAACTGTCTTGTCCGAGTTTTAGAAATTTTCATAAATTGTATTACAGTATATTGTAAGGTAAGCATATCGCTTTATGACAGGAAATTGTTATCTTTCTATCGGCTTAACTAAGGGGATGTTCCTCCCCGTAAATCCGTATACATCGAAATCGTTTTTCCTCCGACTGTACACATTCATCCCTCGTGTCATGTATTTACAAGTACACGCTCGCCGCAGAAGAACTTAACTGTGGCAACAGCGTATCTCTCTCTGCGCATGCGCAGAGATTTTCCACTTCATAACCCCGAAAAATTTTACACACCGAGGAAATGTCTGGTCAATATCGAAATGAATTTGGTGTTGAAATATTACAAAAGTTGACTAACAATATGAAAAAAGAAGAATTTTAATGCCCATTATTACAAATATTTATAGAGAAACGAGTAATTTTTCTAGAATTTAAGAATTCAATTTGTTGACGTTCAAAGATTTGTTTTACTAGAAAATTTAAGAATGAATAATATGTTGATGTCTATTTAATTCAAATGATAATATATGACCAAATTATTTAACTCTATTATAAGTAAACAATTGTTATTCCTTCCTTTATTTCGTATTATTCGATACAATAACTTTCCATGTCGCATTCAAAAATTCCGCAGTGCGCGCTCAGATTGCAATGTTGCCGCTCGTACCGTGACCATTTCAGCTAAGGGTAAAAATCACACAATAATGACATATTTGCAATAATTTTTCTCGAAAACTGTACGTGTCGTTTTCATAGGATCGAAATAATAATATTTTTACTACTTTTCTTAATCTAATGCAAGTTTTTGGAACAAATTTATAGAGCCGTTTTAGAGAAATCTAACAATAACCTCACTCATAAACGATTAGCCATATAACTTATACGTTAAAGCATCAAAACTCTAACTTGAATATCTCCGTTTCTGTACGTGCCATTGCTCTGAAATTTTAACCAAATGTAGATCTTATTCTCTAGAACTATTTAACGTGAATTCATAACATTCTGTAGAAAATCAAATTTGGCAGTAATATCCTTAAGGAAATCACGGTGAATCTGAACAATTGCTACGAATTGCACCTAATTTATGTAGGGCAAATCATTTTTCATTGTCGTCCGCTGAAAGTGATACTTTCTTGATTTAAAGTATGTTAATATAATTTAAGTATAGAGAATAGAATCCACTTTACTTTACTCAATGTATATATTGAAATTTGTAGCAATAAAGAAGTTTGTCATTGACTGTAAATTTTCGGATTGACAGAAGCAGTTTACAGGTCGAAGTATAATTTTCATTCAGTATTATTTACAGTATAAAATCACTTGAGTTTCATGAAATTTGAAATATCACGTAAACTTGAATCAGAATGAGCTCTTAGGGGAATATATTATAATTATGTGTCTTCATATTCGTTTCGTAATTTAATTTTCTTTTAGAAAATAAAGTTAATTAGTAAACTAATTGGTTTTATTTATGCCAGGAAGGTTCATTATTAAAAACATAATTTTTATTCTTTGCCGTAGTATTTAAATTAATTAAAGCATTAGACATACATATTTATTTAATTAGATTATTAACTTTAGAAGTATGCAAACATTTATTAATAAAAAGATTGTTGTTCATCATATTATTATTGTTGATAGCATTTGTGAGATCTACTTTAACTACATTTCGGTTTTGACTAAAATATGCGTAAGATAAATTATTAAGTTATGTTATTAATAACTCACTTCCGTGAGTTCTGTACAATAATTTCTATTCTCTACATGTAATCTTGACTAATTGTTGGACTTGTTGCATTGTAATGATACTTTACATAAGAAAAAGCGAAAAATTAAATTAAAAATTATCAATGAAAAGGAGATTATAATGGATAGGTACGACTTTAAAGTATTCAGTTACAAAACTAGTACTTATGAAAACCTTTCATTTCCCGAGACATACGAAGCAGTCTTAATTTTCGTCTCTGCATTTACATGTACTACTTTTAAATTTCAGAGTTCGTCTGATGATATAAATTTACACAAAATATTTTGTCTACTCGGATATTAAAAATTAAAAATTTTACTATCTACCAAATAATAGTACAATTAATAAGTAGCATATTTTGAGAATTTATGAATTAATGAGTATGCATACCCTGGTAGAAATCTTACGTAGTTTTTGACTAATGAATAGCCAGAAATGCGATTTCTGGTTTAGTTTTGACTAG
>JAWWEM010003332.1:14287-32406 GCA_035582935.1 Ormyrus thymus | reverse complement strand
TCACTGATAATTATCCATCGCCTCCTCCTCCTCCACCTCCTCCTCCTCCTCCACCTCCTCCTCCTCCTCCTCCTCCTCCACCTCCTCCGCCTCCTCCACCACCTCCGCCGCCTCCTCCTCCACCGCCGCCACCACCGCCTCCACCACCGCCACCATCATACTTGCCGCCTCCTCCGCCACCGCCACCACCTCCTCCTCCACCTCCTCCCCCTCCTCCTCCACCACCACCTCCCCCTCCACCGCCTCCTCCTCCTCCTCCTCCTCCTCCACCACCACCACCACCACCACCACCACCACCGCCTCCTCCTCCTCCTCCTCCACCACCACCTCCCCCTCCTCCTCCACCACCACCTCCTCCTTCATATTTACCACCACCAACTCGACCACCACCTCCTCCGCCGCCGCCTCCGCCACCGCCTCCGCCTCCACGTCCTCGTCCACCACCTCCTCCTCCCCGACCTCGCCCTCCGCCTCCTCCTCCTCCCCCTCCACGTCCACCTCCATCATATTTGCCTCCAGCTCCTCCACCTCCTATTCAACCTCCTAGAATTTCTACTCCAGCGCCCACGTACCTTCCTCCGTATACGCCAGGTGCTCCGACATATAATACTTCACCGGCATTTGGTCCTGCAACATATGGTAGCCCGCCAACCTACAGCTCGACCATCGGTGATGGTACGTCACAGTATAGTCCAGTTGCTAAATTTAGCGGTCCTGTGGGAGCTAATGAGTCACCGGGATCTTCAACGTATGGCAGCACAGCCTCTGCTTCTGCTTCAGCATCGTCAAGTGCCGTAACATCGCCAGTCGTCAAGTATAGTCAACCAGTCGTGAGTTCAAATTTTCCAAGTACTTTAACAAGTAGTACCATGCCATCGACAACTCCATCTTCGTCATCTTTAGCAGTAACATCCCCAACAAGTACAACACCGGTGGGCTCTACGTATTCATCTGAAGGAATTTCGTTTTCGACTACCGGAAGTACAACTTCAACTCCGTTGACGACAAGTACAAGTATTTCACCGATAAATTACGATTATACTTCGCAAACCTCTGGAGTAACTTCATTTAGTCCAGCACTGACCAGTACAGTAGGGGGACAACCGAGTAACTCAGAAGGCACTTACGACTACTCGGCACCTTCGGTGCCATTCACGCAATCTACATCGTCCCCATCTAGTTCAGTACAAACATTTACGACTGCCTCAATGATTCCTCAAACGCAAACTTCAACTGATATTTCTTATGCTATGACGAGCCCAACGCAATCCTCTACAACTGCATCAACATCACCTACTACGCAATTATCTACAACTACGACAGTTCAACCTGTTTCAACATCGCCCACCCAAACTTCAACTACTTCAACAACTACGTCACCGTCGGCGCCCAGTTATTCATCAGCTGCCACTTTGACATCGCAAACGCCAACGACGGTTCCGATTACTGAATCAACAGGTCAAGGTTTATCATCAATTCAATCACCTACAATGCCAACTCAAATGTCATCAACTTATGATTCTTCTACAATGACATTTACGCAATCGACAAACGAGCAAGCAGCTCCGTCAATTACCTACGACTATCCCGCTCCTTCGTCACCTTTTCCATCACCTTCAACACTACCTCCTAGTCCTTCAACTACTTCATCGACTACGACACCACCGCCTCCTCCTAGTTTGTCAATTCCTACGTCAACTACGCCAACATCACCTCCTCCTAGTCCTTCAACTACTGCATCAACTGTGCCACCATCCCCTTCTCCAAGCCAGTCAACTACTACGTCAACTAGACCACCACCGCCTCCGCCTAGTTCAACTACTACGTCAACTACGTCACCACCGCCTCCTCCTAGTTCTTCAACTACTCCATCAACTGCGCCACCTTCCCCTTCTCCAAGCCAGTCAACTACTACGTCAACTACGTCACCACCGCTTCCCCCTAGTTCAACTACTCCGTCAACTACGCCAGCATCACCTCCTCCTAGTTCTTCAACTATTCCATCAACTGTGCCACCATCCCCTTCTCCAAGCCAATCAACTACTACGTCATCTACGCTACCACCCCTTCCTTCTAGCCCGTCAACTACGCTGCCACCGCCTCCTAGCCCGTCAACTGCACCACCAACTTTACCTTCATCTCCGACATCAATAATTCCAACGACTACTTTATCTCCACCTACCTCTCCGTATCCTACTTCTACGCCACCGCCACCTTTACCAACCTCCCCATCTCCCGTTACTTATAATTATCCCTCTCCGCCAATACCCCAACCTTTACCTCCTTCACCATCACCTCCGCCTCCGTCTGAATCCCCAATTACATCTAACTATCCTTCTCCTACGCCTGCACCACCATTACCACCTTCTCCATCAACACCATCCCCTAACTACAATTATCCTGCTCCAACGTACAACTACCCAGTTCCTTCCCCAGCTCCAAGTTACAATTATCGCCCATCTCGTCCAGTACCATCTCCTAGACCAAGGCCTTCAAGACCGAGACCACTAATTACTCCTAAACCAATACCTCCTCGACCAGCTTACTTACCACCTCCAAGACCAATTCCACAACCTAGAACTTATTTACCACCTCCTGCACCTACACCCGAGAGCAGTCCGTATTCACCATCTCCTATACCTACTCCACAAAGTAGAATTTATTTACCACCGAGACCAGCTCCAATGTATTTACCACCGGTGAGATGATACTTGCTCATAAATTAGATAATATTTAAATACCAGATTTGTTACTTTCATAACAAAATATGAAAATATTTTTTATACTTATTTATAAACTTGTTTATAAGTGTTAAAAATTTTAATTAACATTAACTATTTGTACACTTGACTGAGAAAAATCATATTTGCTTTATATATTATATTTATGTACTTTTATAATAACATTTATTAACAATTTTTTAACAATATGATATTGTAAATGAAATTAACTAAAACTATTATATTAGCACATATAATAATTAATATGTTGCCATCATAAAGCACCATTTTTCGTGTATAAAATATTTTTTTTATAACAATAACAGTATACATGTTTAATAAAGAAGTAATATCAATATGTTAATTATAAAAATATCTTTTTATACCTAAAGATTACTTTACGAGAAACTTAATTTTTTCATTAAAAATGTTAATGTGAAAGGTAGGATGTAGGAGTTTCTAAAAAACACAAAAATTTTAGTCATTTAAGTCGTCTATATTTACATTTTTACATTCTGTCGTTTATGTATTATTTCACATATTTGCTAGCGTGACTACAATTTGTATCACAGCACTTTTTCAGGTAGACACTTGCAATGTCAGTCTCGGGGTGATTGAAAATCAAGTTTTATTAAATCGTACCGACTCTGACATAGGCTGCTTTAAGAATCTTAGTACCGACTTGAGTAAATTCTAAAGCAATTAATCTTTGAAGTACTTAAACGGTAAAAGTTAACTAAATAAACAATATCTATCGAATTTAAAAATGTCGTTTACATCTCGCTTACCGTTAAAGCCATAAACATGTTCAAAAACATGCGCCAAACGGAGGAGAGCCTACAATTCGGAATTGACAAAGTAATAGCCAAAGATATTCTGTTAGCACGGGTCCAACAGACTTTGGCCAAATTTATATATGAGAACACACCAACAAACGTTTCTATATTACACGATCTGAAATATATATATATTGTTGCAATCATTCTTAGAAAAAAATCAACGTGAATAATTTAATAATATACAAAAAATCAAACATAATCAAAGAAAAAACTTAATTGAAATAAATTTTATATATTACTGTGCGCTGTATATTACTTTCCGAATTCGAAGTATGGAACTTTTTTGATTCAATGAAATTCTGTTTTTAACTGTAAGTTTGATCGCGAAAATAAAGCTTTTGAAGGTCCTTTGGTGAATCTAATAATTTAGTTGTTTGAACAATGAAAGAAAAATGTCAAAGCATAATTCTTTGCAATTCAGAAAAAAATGTATTTTGGATCCGAAAATGTACCTTCTTACGTAAAAGTTTCAAAAAAAAACCAAGGAAAAAAGGGATCACCAGATTATCAAGGGACCTTTCAATAAAAGTTTTTTCGGTAAAGGCTAGCATCGTAGAAACTATCACGCAAAAAATATCACAACTTCACATCGCGTAAAAAACCAACTTACACACGACTAAATCGTTTGCGGAATATACACTACTCGTATAAGCCTATCGTACAAATTTACAGCAATTACTAAACAGAAAAAGAAAATAAATACGTACTTCTATACATACTATAACTCTACCCGAAACGACGAATGTACAATATATTACAAAAAATTTACAAAATAGAGATCATCGCGACGTCGTTGAAAGCTAAGCAGCCTTTTAAAAGATAGTTCGATTAGTCTCGAGGAGAGAGCTCGAAGTCTAGTTTTCCACGGAGTTCCTCTGAGGTCTGAGATTTATAAGACGCTTCTGCGACGGATCGCGCCTGGCCACGTGAAGCACGAGCTTGCCGCGCCTCGCAGTCTTGAAAACTTGCAGAGCTTTCGCGTGAGTCATTCCCTCGAGGGAGACGCCGTTTATCGACAGTATTTCGTCCTCGGCCTTGAGCTGGCCCTGCTCCGCGGCCTGGCCGTTCGGTAAGATGTCCTTGATGAAAATGCCCATCTTGCCCTTGCTGCTGTCCGAGCCGCCGACGATCGTGAAGCCCAGACGCTTCGCGCCGCCCTTCTCCAGAGTGACGGTCAGCAGCTCCATCGACAAGCTCGACGGTCGCCGGGAATTCGGCGTCAGGTTTGAGCTGCGCTTGCGAATCTGTAAGAACAATTCACTGTTAGATAGGCTTGGTGATTTAAATGCTTTTATTGCACGAACATTTCGAAAGTTCAAGAACTGATAAAATAGAAAATACCGACCTGGAATTTCTTCATTCCAGTAACTTTCTGTTCGTCGCAGTCCATATCCTGAGCAGACAAGGTACGTCCGTCCTTCATGATAGCGCTGATAATTTGGCACGTTCTTGCGGTATCCTGCAGCATATTATCCTCGCTGCTCCAGCGCTGGCTACAAGCTATCGGCGAGGCTTTCCTCTTGAGCAATAACTCTTCGTCCTTCTTCGTCAGAATGGCAGTCTTCTCGGAATCGTCTTCCGTCGTCGTAACTTTCGACTTTGCGCCGCGCCGCTCGCTCGCGTCGTCGAAGTCCTGTTCCACGGACGAGGCGCCGAGCCTCGTCGGTCCCCAGACGTTCGACTCGCTGAGGGACCTGCTGATCGCAGGCTCCTGCTCGCTGCCCCAGGTATCGAAGTAGAAGCTCGGCTCCCTGGCGATCTGCAGCTCGACAGCTCCGGTGCACTTCTGCAGGGCGTTCCTCGCCTCGGCGAACGACATTCCTCGCAGCCGCCTCCCGGAGACGCGCACCACCTCGTCCCCCATGCGGAAGAGCTTCGACTTGGCGGCCTCGCCCCGCTCGTCCATCGACGAGATGACGTAGAACGGCCTGACGGCGTCGCACTTCTGCACGGAGATGCCGAGAGCTCCGGGTTTCTCGACGGTGACCTTCATGGTCTTGAGCTCCCTGCGAATCAAGGGCTTCTTCGGCACTGGCGGCAGAAGGGAGAGGGACTTTTGCATCTGGGCAGGTGTCTTTACGTTGACCACGGGCCTCTTCACCCGGAACCTCGCCTCTACCGGCGTGTCTGCTTCGGTCAAGGCAGAGTGCAGTCTCTTCGAGTTGTAGTACTGAACCTTACTCTTGACCGACGAATTAGGAACCTTGTTCGCTGGCGGTGAGTCTTTGGAGGGCGACGAGGCGTTATCCAAAAGGTTCTGCACGCTGACGTTCGACATCCTTCGCTGCACCTTCAGATTCCTCTGCAAGCTGTGGAACTTTGGCTTCTGAATGACGCGCGTGAGATCCTGAGAAGCCGTGCGCCTTTTCTCGGGGGTGTGGAACTGCAAGTCGCTCGGGCTCATCGGCGGCAGTCCGGAGTCCACAGCTCCAACGGTCTCCAGGTCGGAGCTGGAGGCCTTCAGCGTCGCGTCGCCGTAGTTCTCTTCGTTCTCAGAAGTGACGTCCGTCGCCTCGGTTTTGGCGGACACGTCGAGGGTATTGTCGCCGCAGATCATCGTCGATTCGTCCGCCTCCTGTTCCTTGTGATCCTCGTCGATGAACTTCTCGCGGTGGACGGACTTGCCGAGCTGCTTGTCGGCGTCCGAGGGGCGCTGCTTCTTCGGGGTGCTGAACGGCAGGGAGAGATCGACGCCGTTGTAGTCCGCGGAGGTGATGGAGAACCGGCACTGCGGGTCCATGCCTGACTTCTCGCTGTCGGGGGAGTCGGCACCGGCGCGCGTACTGTCGGAATCGTAGCCACTCTCGTCGCAAGTTAATTTCAGACCGTTCATCAGATCCTCCAGGCCAGTTATGACCGATGATTTTAGTGCGTCGCTTCTGAAACGATGAAAAAGAAATTTAGTTTTCCTGGCCGAAGTGCGCGTCGAACGCTGCATTAAATAAACGGCTGACTTATTTAACAATTGACTGGGAAATCATTTTGAATAATTTAACGCACCTGTCATCGTCGATGCACTCCCTGGCGTTGAAAAGGTCCTTCTTAACATTGTCGATAGAGCTGGCGGACGAGCCGCTGGTGTTCATCTCGTCTCCCGAGTTCTCGCTGCTTCTCCTGCTCCTGTGCTGCAAGAGTCCCCCGGCCAGGGCCCTCCTGGTGACGGTGTCGCAGACGGCCTGCTGGGCGAGGGTCGTGCCGGCCCTGCTCTTGAGCGCCTGCTGATTCAGCAGGAAGAAGTCGAGCGCTCGACTCTGCTCCTCGAGGTCCTGGATGCTGCGGCTGATCTTGTGACACCTGGTGCGCAGCTGCTCGGACTGGATCGGGCCGCTCGGCCGGTGCTTCAGCATGCCCTCGCTCAGGGACTTCTCCATGCGGAAGGAGGACTCGTCGTCGTCCTCCTCCTTGATGCTCTTGCCCTTCTTGCGGCTCGAGGAGGAGCTGCTGCGCTCCGAGGCTGCTTTGAAGAGGTTGCGCAGGGACTCCACGCGGCTGATCCTCTTCGGCTTGCCGAGGTCCAGTGCGGTCTGCGGCGCGAGCTGATTCTGCAGAGCGGAAAGGGAATGGCGTGAGACTCGGTCGGGTTTCGAGGGAAAAAGCAGCCGGCTGAGACGCTGGCTTTTTCAGAGTGGTGCGCGAGTGGTGGGTAAAAGGTAAGTACCTTTTTCTCGTCCTCCGCTTCGTCGCCGACTTTTCTGTTCGGGCTCCATCGTTTCTTTCGGTTGGCTACTGCCAGTATTTCCGAGCTGTCGGTACGCTTCAGTTGGTCCCATTTTTGACCGACCTTCTTGCTCCACGTCGTAAGACCTGCACAAATAGCGAATTTCTTTAGAGAACCTGGAGAATTTTCTTTTCGATTATTTTCACGAGAACGAGCGAGTTCAGCGAAGCATAAGCACATTTTGGTTTTAAGCAGAAATATATATATCCGCGAGATCGCCAGTAAAACAAGAAAACTTTATTACTTTTACGAGCGAGAATTGAGAAAATGTTTCTAAACACCTTTCGGAATTTATAAATATAGTTCTTCAAGCAGCTCGTGCTATGAAAACCCGTTGAAAACCTACTTTTGGCGGAGAAGCTGGAAGGTGTCGCCCGTTTGGCAGGTTGCTGAGCCAGTTCCTTGACCCTGTCGCCGGCGGGCGTCGTCGTCATGGCACCGAGAGTGGCGCTCTTGGCCTCAGCTTCCAGCCTGCTGACAGCTCTGGCGATGGCGGTCGGCTCGGGACTGAGCGGCGCGGCGGACACCAGCTCGGGGCTCTGGTCCCCGGATCGTCGCTTGAAGAGCCTCATCTTTCCGCTCCCTGGGGAAAAAAAAGCACCCACGCGGACGCTGGCATTAGTCATCGGCGTGTCTCGACACCCTCGGGCGGCTCCCTCTCTCTCTCCGTCCGACGACGGAAACACGTTTCGCGCAAAAAGGAAGAAGAGCGCAACGGTACACCTGCGATGCGTCGGCCGACTCCTTACGTAATTCAAGCCTCGCGCGAGGTTAATTCGAGCGGACGCGCCGTTAAATAAAGCAACGAGTCGCGAGGTGTGCAAGAACGAGCGCGCGCGAAGGCACGCCGGAGGCTGGAGGGAGAGAGAGGGAGACCGAGCGGAAACGCAAATCTTCCAGGCGCCTTTTTCAGCTCTTGTTTTCCTCGCGCCAGGGCGCAAAAATTCGCGGCTCCGCGAATTAGTTGTGCAAACGCGCTGCCTCCTCGCGCGCGCGCGCATAAATCTCTCGGCGGCGGGCGCGATTCAACGAATCGCCGACGGGGGAAGAGCGTGGATGTTGGTCGCGCGGCTAATATCTCTCTCTCTCTCTCTCCCGGCGAGCGGGGGATGGCAATTGTAGAAATTAGAAAGGGAAAAGAGCGCGGCGGCGGCTAATTGCGCGCGCGCCGGGTTGCGCAGTAAATCCCCGCGGCTGACGAAACTTGCGCAGCTTCTCGAATCTTCCCTCCCACGAGGCTCGATGAGGCGCGATTGCGTTTTTGAAAAAAAAAGCGCATCGCCGTCCATAAATAGCTGTCGCTAATAACGTTATAAATAAATCGATTTCCCCTCCTCCGCCTCGCCGTCTCTCTCGGTCTTTCTTTTACTTTCGCGACCATCCGGTTGAGCAAGGGTCGCGAGTTTCCTCCGCCTCCGGGCGCTTTTACGACTCGCCGAAAGAAAAAGAAGAAAAAAAAAAACGGAGGATCGCGCACGCGCGCGAATCTCGTAAACTCCGCGCGGACGAGGGGGCCCCGGTTTTTTTCTCTCTCGTACGTCCAGGCCCCGTAAAAGTTGGCCGATGCCGAGCGGGGAAATCGATACGGCTCTTAGCGCGAGAATTAATAAAGCGCGCACGCGCCGTTTTTCCTTCCTTTTGCCGAGAGTCCGACTGCTTTCCAAAGTATATCCACGGCGGGATACGTCGTTAAGCCGGGGGGGATATAAAATCGCTCCTCCGCGCAATCGCGGGATCATAAACGATTTTTTGATAGCTCGGCTTTACAGCTGCGGCCCGAGTTTCGAGTCCCCTAATGGGAAAAATGAATTCCTCATTAGAGGCACGGCTCGTTGCCTCGCAATTAATGCGGCCGCGGCAGCCGAAGGCGAGCGGAAAAAAGCAAACAAAGCCCGCGAGGCAATTATCCGTTTTTGTCGCCCGCGTGGTACGCCTCGTTTCCTTTCAATTTCAAAAGATGAATGAAGCCAATCGCGCGGGGGGGGGGGGGAAGAAAGGAGAAATCGATCAAAACCCCCGGCGCCTTTTTCGCGCGTCTCTCTCTTTCTCTCTCGTCGCGAAAAAGTGGTGCAACAACGGGCGACGTGCGTCGCCTTCTTGGGCCGCGCGCGCATGAAGAAATTCTGATTTATCGGCGCGGCCCAATATACGCGGCAACCTGTTTTTCTGGCGCCGCGCTCGCGGAAAACTCGCCTCCCGCAAAAATCGCAAGGTCCGCCTCGTCCGCGAGCCGCGCGTGTCGGCGTTGTTGCGGAAAGAGCCTACAAGCCCCGCTTGTTTATGACTTGTTGACTTATCCGGGGCTCTCGCTCTCGATCGCTCGCGGCTCCGACCGTCCGAGCTTGTATAGCGCGGCCTGACATGTTTACGTCCCCCTGCCATTTGGGGCATCGACTCTGTTTTCGGCCCGAGGAAACTTTAATTATCCCGCGTTATCGATTCGGAGAGAGGATTTACCGGAGCGATAAAGTACGCCGGTCGATTTCTGCCTCTGCGTTGCGCAAAGCTCGCGCAACTCCGCAGGTAGTAAAGGAAGCTCACGAGCGGCGGAAAAAGCGCGAGGGAGATATGTAGAGCAAGGCGCCTTGCGGGGGATAAAAAAATGCGCGTCGTTGCGTACAGCGGCAGCTTCGAATTCGCAGAACAATCCCGGGCGGCGGCAATAAAGCACAGGCCGGTCGATTGTATTCAAACGGCGCCACGCACCGCGCGGCGCGACGACGCTTTGCGCAAGCTCCCCCCGCCTCCCGGGCTCGAAAAACGGGCGGAAAATCGCGCGACCGGACGTCGTTAACGGCCGCAAGAAGTGTATAGGAAGCGCGAGCCTCCGTAATAATGAACGTCGCGGCGTTTTTCAATTTTCAGCGCAATCATTTCCCCCCCGGAGGTGGTCGTAAATTTTTTCAAGAGCCTACACGCGCACGGAGCAGGAGAGAGAGAGAGAGAGGGTGCGGAGGTGTGCGCGCGCGAAAAAATGACGCGTGCCCACGTAGTGCGCGTCGGGCTGCTCCCCGCCCCTGTTCCGGCCGTATATGCGCATGAATAGCTGCGCGAAAGAGAGAGAGAGAGAGAGAGAGAGAGAGAGGCTCTGTGCGGTTTTGCGCGCTGCACACCGACCCTTGTAAATTTTCCTCGCCGGCCCGACAAAAGCTGTGTACGTGCGCCGGTTTTCGCAATTATCCTCTCGTTTCGCTCGCTCCGCGGGAGAGAGCCCGAGAGGCCTGTACAGTATGGCAATTATTCGTAATTTATTCAATGTATGCGGCGGGGAGAGGCGAGCAGGATCGCTCCTCGCGTGCTGATAATACGATTTGCCGGAGATTCTCTCGCTGCCGAGTTCGGATGCGGCGGGTAGTGCCTTTCACGAACATCGGCCAGCGTTTTCCAGAGGCACCGTCGGAGGCGGGAAACGAAGGCACTCGTCGAAATCGAGCTAAGCAGGCCGGAAAATCTTGGGAAATATTCAGAAAAAGCTCCATTAAAAACCCATCGAGCGGTCGCTCCGAGCCGGACGGGCCGCTTCTGTGTTTACAGGAAACACGGAAGACGGGGCTGCTGCCGCTCCACCGTGGGAGCCAAAAGTCAGCTGGTGCGCCGAAAATAAAGGAGGAAGCGCGCACACACGAGCCGGCGCCACGCGCTCAAAGGTGCGTCCCCTCGCGAGGGTGAGAAAAAAGCAAGCGAGACCGGCACACGCATGCGCCCGCAACACGTGGCCGAGCAGCTGCCCTTCCGAAGACCCTCTCGCGCCTGGGAGACCGGGAACACTGGGCCGCTCTTCTTTTCTATTTTTAAAAGGCCTCCGCTGGGCCTCTCCAACTTTTTCCCACAGCGATAATGCGCTCGATTTAGTGCGTTTTTTTTTTCTTCTTCTTAAGAGTCAAATTTACGTAAGCGAGTGTACGCGCAGATCCGAGTAATGATACGATTTATTGGGAAGCGGGGCTGCTCGTTACGGGTCGGCGCGATTTATAGTCTCAACGTTCCTCGCCGCGAATTCGTTGAACGGGATTACGGAGATTTAGAGGCTTTTTTCTACGAGTTTATATTACGAAAGTAAAGATTATTTACGATAACGCGAGAGACGGCGGGCCTTTTTTTTCTCCTTTCAATCGACGCGGATCGACGATCGGCGAAAAAAAAGGCAGTTTCTCCAAAACGATAATGTATTCATCGTTAATACGCCGGGGCCGTTGCGTAAACCGTTTTCTAATTTCGGCTCTCGATCGCGGCGGGATCCCATCTGCACGGAAATCGAAAGCGCGACCGGCGGAGGACATAAATCAAGGGCGGCGACCTTTAAACTTTCTCGCGCGAGTGCGTTCCCTCGCGCGCAATTTCGCACTCCCGTCCGCGTAATTGCGGCGCGGTATCCCCCCCCTTCCGCGAATCTGTGTCAGGGCGCGCGTATCGCTCGAGGACAGTTTTTACTTTCGCTGATACTTTCGAGAGCCGATGCCCGAAAAGCGTCCGGCACACATTTCGCGACGGCGAACCGGGCGGGACGCGAGGTTTTAGATCGAAAAACGAGATTGCAGCTGCGACGGGCGCGTGCGTTTGCGCGTTCGGAAGCGTACATTAATTTTTCATGAGAGAAATGCAGTTTTAGTGGCTCGTTTGTAAAGGAAAGATAATCTCGAGAGCGAGAGCGAAGTGTATTATAAAAGTGTACTTTACGATAATTATTGCTTAGATTTATTTAATTACTTAATCTCTTTGTATTATAATACACTGAAACTGCGCTCGAAACTTTCGCAATTTTGCGAAAATTGCCACTCTTGTACCGAGAACGAATTTTATAGCTGTAATTAAAGCAATATACCGCAGCGAGAGAGAGAGAGAAAGAGCCGCGCTGCAGCTAATTCGGCGCGAGCATAAATTTATTTTTCCCTCCTCCGATTCACCTGCGCGCATCCTCGAAACGGCGAAGCACCGACCAGAAATTGCTCCGTATAGCCAAGTGTAATTCCCGGTCGGATTTGCGCTTCTCGTCCGCACAATGGGAAATATCGCGTTTCGAAACGCGCCCGAAATCGCCGCGAAGAATCGGCACAATGCGCCTCGCGCGAGATTTGAATGCGGCGGGAGAAGAAAAACCGTGGAAAAAAGAGGGCTCCCTCTTCCCCCCCGAAGGGCCGAAGAAGCGTGGGAGAGAGAACCTGCCGATCGAAGACGGCGCGCAGGCGGAAGAAGCCCTGGGAACAATCGACATCTGCTCGGGCTTTTTGGCCGTCGTATAAGCAGGTTGGAGAGTCGAAGGTTCCCAGGGCCCTTAGGGCCCTAGCAGGTATACGCCCGAGAGAGCACACAAAGCTTAGGTGGGAGGAGAGGCCCGCATCTCTCTCTCTCTCTCTCGCTCTTGTTCTCTGCGTGGCGAGAGAGAGAGAGAGAGGGAAAGTACCGTAATCTCCTTTCTTGACCTGAGCTCTCGGCCCGGGGGATTTCGCCTGCGAAAAGGGGTGAGTTGCCTTTGTTTTCCCGGCCGGGACCTTCTCTCCCCAGTGCGTTTTTCCGATTTTCTGCCAGGGCAGAGGTGAGGCTTTTGCCTTCGCTGCAGAAGCCTTTATTTTCCGCGGCTGTTTATCTCGGGATCTCGTCTGCGAATTCAGCCGGGGGAGTCCGACCTCGGCGTCGGGAGAGGAAACATTAATAACGCGTTATGAAATAGTGAATAAATTCCGATTTGCTTCCAATTAAAGTAACCTATCGGGTTGCGGGGAGCGACTCGAAAAATTTATCGGGCGCAAAATCTCTCTCTCTCGCTCGGGCGAATTCCCGGCCGCAGCTCTCCCGGTCGCTGGCAGAGAGTGCGAGTAAGTGCGCTCCTCGGGTTCGTTGCCCGATTGCCGGCCTCGTCGCGCCGCTTAATTCTCTCGCGATTTTCTTCCTTTTCTTACCCCCCCTTCGCGTCGCCGCCGTTGCCGCCTCGTCCTTTCGCTCGCCGAGATATATATATATATATATCTCTCTGTCTCTCTGCTTTTCGCTCGAAAACTCTGAAAAAGACCGGGCGCGTCTCGTGATCTGGGAATGTTTGTTTTTTCGGAGGACTCTTCCGTTGGTGTACTCGCGCGAGTCTGCGGTTGTAAATCATTGATCGGCCGAACGAAAGAGTAAATAAGTAGTAAAACTTTTTTCCGTTACGGAAAGCTCGACCGCGGAAGGGCAGAGCGAATCGCGACAATGGAGAGCTGAATTTTACGGGCCGACCGCAGGAACGAAACTTCCTTCTTCCGAGGTTTCAGAAGCTTAAGTCAGGCGTAAAATTTCGGCCGACTATCAGACGCACAAAGTCCCGTCGGATTTCCCACACATGTCGACTTCTCTCCCGCTCCACCCCGATATAAAATCTCCGTCCCCGGGGGCTGCCTTGAAAATCTCGCCTGCAGCAAGCGCGCTCGGACGGTCGTAAAATTTCTGCACCAACTAATAACGCTCTCCGTCTCTCTCTCAGAGGGTCATAATTCCGTCCGGAAAGCCGAGAAAGTTTAGCCTAAGACCCCGGACGTGGGCCCGAGACAAGGCCGCAGCGATGAAAGACATCGAAAATCTCGTCCCTCTTCCCCCGAATTTTTTCTGCTAATATAAAGAGATACGACAGACCTCGGACACGCAGGGGACTCGAGCGGTACTTAAAGCCGAACCGTCCGTAAGCGCTGTGCAGTTCGGCGCTTACTTCTGGCCGTCTTAATTGCCGGCGAATATGATGGTTCGTTTTTTTTTTGCACGCGCGGCTTCCTTACTTCTTCTGGGCAGTAAAAGACGAGGATTTACGCGTCGGCGAACGAAAAACAGTCCGCGGTTGCGGAAACGCGCCGAGCGGCGCAAAATTTTCACGGATTGCGTTTAGGCTTTAAATTTATAGCGGACAGGCGTTTGTATTATTTTTTGATCGCGGCGCGCGTTTTGACGCCGGGGTCAGCGAGTTATAATGTAAACACGAGGGTGTAAACATTGATTGTGCTCTCTTTTGTGTTGTCGAGAGCAGATCTTCAATGAGAATGTAGTCGAGTTTAAATTTTCTTTAAAAAAAAATACAATCGCCGCCACTGCAGAGCAAAGGAAAACCTTCATAGCTTTTAAAAGATCGCGCGCGGTTTCGAAGTCCGGGAAAACAGAGGAACGTCAAAACAAAAGCGAGCGCAAGACGATTAAAAAGCAATGTATACTTACTCTCTGAAAATCTTTACAGCATGTTCCAAAGGAAGGACCTCCCCCTCGACTCGGCGCGGTATATCGCGGGCGCAGTCCTCGTGAAATTGAGTTGTCGAAGAATCGCCGGCTCTCTTGGAAAAATCGCGCTGAATTCACCGCGGAGAAAAAGAGGCGAAGGCGCCCTCACTGTTCGAAGCGATCTCGAGCTGGTAAAACGCGAAGTGTCAGCCTCGGCGCGAATGCAAAGGAAAGCTCGATGCTGGAAAAGGCCCAAGCCCGGTGCGAACGTGTCGGCACGCTTGCGCTTCGCTAGCAGCACTGAACTGAAACCTCTGCCTCTCGGACGCTCGGAGCTCCGAGCGCCTGGAAGAGCACTGCCGCCGGGGTGGGGGGAAGAGAGAGAGAGAGAGAGAGCGCCGGCAGGAAATTACTGCAGGGACGGGGTCGCCTTAGCTGTGGGCTGTGTGTGTACATCGGCGCGGGTCGCGCGGGGGTGCGCGCCCTGCACTTAGGATATTAATAATTAGGCTGATTTTCGTGGTGCCGCTGCAGCGAGGGAGTGTCCCGGGAACGTCCTTTTATTTTAGCCTGATTGCGCGTGGGAAATCGGCGCGGGGGTGCGCTCGTTTGTACGTTGCAACCGCCCGGATTCGGTGCGATTAGTTTCATGCGTTCGTTACTCGAAATAACTAAGGAATATGATACTTTTGGGCCATCTGGAGGTCTTTGGGTAATTAATCGCTTTTTGTATTTTTTTCTTTTTTTTTTAAGATGAACTTCGGAATAAGGAAGTTTAAATTTAAGCAACACTGGTGTTGACAATTTTGTAGACACGAAGGTGCAATTTCAAGCAGAGAAATGCAAATTATAAATAAAAAACACGCTGGAATGTTATGCGTAAAATAAGCGTTATTTTCAAGAAACATATTTTCATTCGCACTCGAGCTCTAAATGAATCGATTATTATGTAAGAAGAGACAAGTTTTCTAACGCATAAAAAGATAAAACGTAACGAGAAATCATAATAGGCAAGGATTTCATTTTATACTAAGTGAACGGGTGACGATTAAAAAAGAAAACCATCCGAATTGTAAATTAGCATCCGATATGAAAGCGAGAGAAGTGAATACCCGGAATACATTAAATAATTTTGTAGCAAGCTATTAAAATATGTAAAAAAATACAAAAAATTGAGAGCCGCATGTATGATTTAGACATTGCGAGATCTGAAAATGAAATCGAAATGAGCAACGCAATGTGTAGGATAAAATTTGGCATATTAAAATTTTTAATTAACTTGCATTCGCACAAACAAATTAATGTTTCGATTTACGTTAAAAATGCTACAACTAGATAAAATAAGAATTTCACGTAGATTTGAGGGATTTTTTTTTTAAAATCTCAGTTCGAACTATCAGGACGATCGTTTCTTGATTATGTTTTAATGGTTATTTGAAGAGTCTATTTGCTCAAAACAGATCTTTATCTGTCTTTTTACGTATTCACTACGATTTATGCTTTACTGAACATCCATCCGTCCAACCTTTTGTCCGGCTAGACGGAAAGATTAAAAATTCAATTTAATAAACACTCAGTCGATTCAACAATATATAATTACACATATGGGGAAGCCTAAATTGTTTACAAGTAAATAGCTACGGCCCTGAAACGAAGCGCCAGGTCTTTCATGCTCCAGCACACAGAGCAGAGAAGGAAGAAGAAGCTGAAATGTAAAGGTTCAATGGTCTCGCTCTTTTCTCTCTCTCTCTCTCTCTCTCTCTCTCTCTCTCTCTCTCTCTCTCTCTCTCTCCCCAGCAGCCTCGGCAGCAAAAAGATAAAGGCGATGATCCTGGACCGGAGCGGTAAGAAAGAGCGAGAGAAAGGAAGCAGCAGCCGAGAAAAGCGAAAAAGGCAGAGAGAGAGAGAGAGAAAGGAGGACTTCTCCCTTTGCCGTAAAACAACAGTAGTACTTTGTGATTTCGCATTCTAAGGTTTTATTGCGAGCCCGGCTCATTCGCAGTCTTAGCGTGCCATCGAGTCTCGCGCGCTTCATTCATCTCTCTCTCTCTCTCTCTCTCTCTCTCTCTCTC
Source organism: Ormyrus thymus (assembly GCA_035582935.1). Lineage (NCBI taxonomy): Eukaryota > Metazoa > Arthropoda > Insecta > Hymenoptera > Ormyridae > Ormyrus > Ormyrus thymus. Next base: position 15,884 of record JAWWEM010003332.1, on the reverse strand, counting down.
TCTCTCTCTCTCTCTCTCTCTCTATCTTCCTCCTTTGTCCGTCGCTGCTTTTGTTTCCCTTTTTTTTTCTATATGCGCGATCCTCGCTCGTCGTGCGTCGATTTTTTTCGTCATCCCGACGAGATCGAATTTCTGTGTAATCGGGGCATTGCGCAATCCGTTTCTTGCCGCCCTCGCCGGCAGTGTATACTTTTCGCGGAAGGAGAGAGGGCGCGGGTTATATCGATTCTTAGATTCGGGTGCGCTCGCGAGGATTTCACTTGCCGCGATGCGCAGAGGTTGCAGCGTCGGTGGGAACTTGGCATTAGTCGCTAATTTTTTCTGTTTCTTTTTTTTAATCAGCCACCGACGGAATTCCTTTCGAAATCGAACAGCCTTGTATATAAACCTTGCAATTGCAAACGAGCACGGAGATTTTAAAAAAAAATGCAATCCAAACAAGTTTTAATTTACATCGAGGGCCGCTGCAATGATTTCAAATCAAATAACCGTACATTACAAGAAGTCCCTCTCCAAAATAACAATATTTCACCGCGAGCGAGGCAGTTCCTTTCGCGTCGAAATGATGACATTCCGCGCCGGATCATCCGCTGAAATCGCACACTTATTACTCTCCGGCGCGGAGGCGAAAAAAAACGAGCAAAGCAGAAAAATCTCGCTTCGCCCCATTAGCGGCCCCGCGATGAGCCCGTCGCGATTCTGCATTCGCATTGCGCAATATTCCTCGCGCCGCGGCGGCCGGCCATTAACTTAATCTCGCTCTCTCGCGGCGCACGACGGCGCGCGAGGCATAAGAGCGAAGTAAAATCGGCAACTCCTCCGCCAATTGTCGATCGGATCGAGCGGCCGGATTAATTTCGCGGGGAAAACTCGCGCGATTCCCATTTCTCGCGGCCCACGCAGCTCTCTCTCTCTCGAGATTCCCGCCTCGAGATAGACGGGGGGGGGGGGAGAGCGCACAATGCGTGCGCGCCTGGAATACTTTCAAAACTCTCGATTTTCAATCTCCTCTAATTACGTAATTGAGCCGCGCGCTTTTTTTTTCTTGCTCAGGCATCCTCTCGCCTTGTTCGCCGAGAGCGGCTTTTGTCTCCGGCCGGGGGCTTTTTCGGCGGGGAGTCAATGAAAGTTGTCATTAAGGTAAGAGCGGCAATCGATCGAAAGCGCGTACATTCTTATAAATACTCGGGTATGGCTTTGTGCACGTCGGTCGGGCTTTGGAGCGTTTGTGTAGAGGAGCGATGAAAGGGAGGGAGATTAATGGCGCGTGATTGATGTCATGGGAGAACGAGCGAACTTTTCCGAGGCAGGTGTTTTTCTTTCCATTTGAGATGAAAATCTTGTATTACGATGTGCCGTAAACTTTTCCCAGGGAGATGCGATGCGACGTCAGGTGACTAAGCGCAAGTATTTATCATAATTTTACATTTTTATTAGCCCCCGAGTGGGGAAAAGTTTCATTAGTGAAAATTGATGAGGACTTTTTTGGCATTTATTTGCATTCTTCAATTTAATTATATACTTTATTTAAATCGGGAGAAAAAAAATTATTAAATTACGTAAATTTTGTCTGAAGCATTTTTAATAATTAATTTTC
>JAWWEM010003231.1:0-23848 GCA_035582935.1 Ormyrus thymus | reverse complement strand
TCCATAAATTCCGGGGGTTCCCCGCTGGAGGCACGAAGGTCACCGCCTGGCGCGTTCAGTCCAATACTCAGCTCTCTCTCTCTCTCTCTCTCTCTCTCTCTCTCTCTCTCTCTCTCTCTCTCTCTATCTCTCCGACGGCACGTGACCGCATCGCAGCGCTTATCCCACGAGCTGCGGCGGCGACGCGAGCAACAGGTATTCGCGGCCGCAGTGCGCCTCGGGTGGGGAGGCGGGGGGGAAGCGCATTCTCCGTTTGACGTCAGACGCGTCGTGCCGTGAGAGAGAGAGAGAGAGACCGAGGGATTTTCTGCGCTCTCGCAGAATGCAGCTTTTCGCGCGAGCGAGACCGCTGCACCTTCGCCAATTACCCGTCGCTATGCTAATGGAGCGAGCGATGCTTCGCGGGCGCCGGCCGGCCGCGGCTATTGTTTCTCTTTCCGAGATCGCGTCGATCCGTTCGAGCTGAGCTTTCGCCGTTTTAAGCTCGAGCTTCGTTCGCGGACCCGCCACCGCGCGCTCGAGCTTCGTGTTTATTGTTTGATTCGAGGGAATTTGCGTCTCGGAGTATAAGACTTATAGATGGGCGAAGTAAAGAGTGCATTCAAAATTTCAAATAGATCTTAGAGCAAAATTAACGAGAAGCAGAGCCTTCGGCCTGCCCTCTGCAAGAACGAAGTATCCGCTTAACTCGACTCCGAAAGCATCGATGATTAACGAGTCGAACCGGAGGAAAGTCGGCGGTATAACGAAAAGTGCAGGAGTATAAGATCGAGGAGGCGAAGGAAGGGAGGAGACGCGCCTGCGAAAGAATGCAGAGTTACAAGTGTGTGTGCGAGCGAGTCCGCGCGTCTGCACATTTTACGCGCTCGGCAACAGGCAGGAGCGAGAGAGAGAGGGAGAGAGAGAGATGCGTCGCCGGAGAGCCCCGTTTGCCGGGCCATCTGAAAGAAAAAATAGAAGGCCCCCGATCGCCGATGACTGAATGCGGCACTTTGTTGCTCCCTCCGCTAAAACAATAAACCTCTCTGTGCGCCTGGTTGCGCAATCGGCTAAACCTCTGTGCACCCTTTGGCCCCGAGGGCTAATTAACGGTGCGCTCGCCAAAGTTTTATGCCGCTTAGCCGGATGGGACGCGTTGGAAAGCTGCTCATGCGAATGGACAGATTGATTGATATATAAAGAAATTGATAATGATCTCTGTAATTTTAGAGAGTGTTAGAAATTTCGATGTATATCTTTGTCCGCGCAAACTTTAAAATAATTATCGAAACCTAATGCTTCCAGAAACTTTCTTAGCCTTTCCTAAAAAAAGCTCATCTCACCCAAAGCTTGAGATAAGAAAAATATTAACTCCGTCGGCAATCGCTCGCCATCGAGCCGCGAAGCTACCAGAGCTACTCCTCGGCAGGCACAGCTGATCAATCAGCCTTCCAGCGATTCCACCGGCCTTGCTCTCTCCTCCCGGGTCCAAAGTACATCCGATAATCGGCGCCCGATTAGCTCGCGCGACATCGAGATCGCCGAATATTCGCTCTCTCACTCTCTCTCGCGCGCGCGCATGATTTTGCTCGGCCTCGTCGGCGAGCCGAGCGGTGTACGCAGTCGCGATCGAGCGCGGCCCTCCGAGCTCTCGGGCAATACCGTCGGCGCGCGGATAAAATCAGCCCCCGCACTCGCGCATAATATTAGTCCGATCTGTATCGGGAACGCGTCAGGTGTAACGGGCCGCGTAAGAGCCCTCGCGGACGGGCTCGCCATGGGAATTCTAATTAGAGATAATGACGTCATTAAAGTCTGAGGCCCGACCAGACGGGACGGTCTGCTGAGCTTGCTGTACACGCGTGCGCACAATTCCTGAGCGAGGAGAGAGAGAGAGGATGCTTTGACTATCTGTCGATGCGGAGCCGAGATACCGGAAAGTAAGCGCGATCTTGTTGTCTTTATGGCCGAGCAAAGTACCTCTCCACGAGGAGGAGGCGGCCTCGAGGCGGACAGTGCGCGGAATCTAAGCAAAGTGCCGGCCCGCGAGTGATAAGATTACCGCCCGGAGGTTGTTAGCCTCCGCTCGCATGAATTAGCGGCTCGGCTTCTCTCCGGCGCGGGGGAAGAGGCGCACTTTTTCTTTCGTGCGATCGAGCGGCAAGCGCCCGTCCAATTTCCGGAGTATATCGAGCCTCGGTTATTAAACGACTCGCGCCCTGAAGTGTTCCGCATTGTCTTTCCGGCGCGACGCTGCCTTCCACGCCGGCGCGTCAATTTTGGACCCCCGTCGCCGAGCGAGATATTCTCGAAGACCGGCATCGAGAAGGAGCCGAGCGGCAGGGAGACCGCGAGCTCGCCTCGGCTGGAAAGTAGATCGGGCGTCGTAGGCGCGGCCAAAAGCGGAAAAGCCGCGTTTCCCACGCGTGAGCCGTTTCGTAACGCGTCTCCCCGCCCCCCCCCCCCCGGCACATATTTGTCGCGCGCGACATCCATCCTCGCCTCCTTTCTTCGTCTCCGATGCCGCGGGCGACCGATACCGTTACGCTGCCGCTGCCCGTCTTCCCTCGTGTATCGCGGGGAGATGAGCGCGCGAGGACGGCCGCCGCGGGTAAATTAATAGGCGCTTTATTAATTGCCTTCTCGAGAGAATCAGCCGAGACGAATGGCGCGTACAGGCCCTCTTGACGAGTGTGGGGACGTTCGGCTTTAATGAGCCGAGTGTGGGAATGTCGGTGGAAGGGTGCTGGGTGCGGGTTACTTTGTGTCGCCGCCGAGATTCTGCGAGGCTTTGTCTCGATTTTCGAGCAGCTATTCTGGAGAGAGAGAGAGAAAGGGGATATACGAAGCCGGGCTGGACTTTCTCCTCTGTAGTTTGATTGTGAAAAAATAAAGATGTATGTGATATAATTATGAAAAGCTTATTATTTCGCGATTCTCTCCGTTGCCACTTAAACAAGCACGAGCGCACGAACAGTATAGAAAACGAATCAATAACGAAAATTCCTCGTATCAAAAGCCAATCTATCAAGCAAATCAAACCGCAGAAAAAAAGCCGCAGCCTTACGCGGCGAACAAAAGAACATAAATCCTCTCTGCGAGCAGCTCCGCATTTTCTCCCTCAATCTCGGGCTCGTTACAAGCTATCAATTTTTCATTCAAGTCGCCGGAGCATCGCCGAGCACTTCCTCGGCGGCGTCGGCCGCCTGCTCCTCTTTTAATCCGATGACGGAAAAAAGTGGCGCAGTCCCCATTATCTCCGCTAATTTTACGCTTCGCGTGGAAGAAGGAAGGCGCCTCCGCGCGGCGGCGGCGGCGGCGGCAGCGCCGCTCTCGCATACGTTATTATTAGCACCGAGAGCCGGGCGAAATTTCATTGTCTACGCGCGCGTGTAAGATGCCAATCGTCCCTCTCGCGAGTCGACCGAGCGATTTCCCCGAACGAGCGACTTAGTCAGGGAGAGATGCTGCCGCCGAGTCTGTGTAGGTTTTGCCCTCCTTTTTTTGAAGGAGAAGAAGCTATTATTCATCGATGCGATTCCGTTTCGGCGAGGAGAGGGCTGCCTGATGCACTGTTTATCCGCGGCGTATGTCAGGTCGAGTGGAACGGTAAACACTCGTTTATCAATGTTCGCTCTCGAGAAGCAATCGGCGAAGAGTTAATCGTTAATTTTTGGGCTCATTAATAAACAAGCTATCGTTCAAGAGACATTCCATGCTTTATGCTGTAATTTACTCGTTAACAGCGAAGCCACCTTCGACAATGTCAAAAGCAAAATTTACTATCCACGTATAATTCACCTTCCGAAAAGAAACTCGTGATTCGAAAGCTCGCCAAACACCCGCTTCAGCAGAGCCCATGTGCTTCCCTCCGCTCTTTTCCATAAAACGCCTGTCCCCAGGCACGAGAACATCCACCCTCTCGCGTCTTCCCACAGCATTCCAGGCGAGCTTCGCCGCTCGCATTAGAAAAGGATCGAGGAAAGCTCATCTCCGAGCGCAGCCGAGAGCGGCGGCGAACACACACGGCGCGGTCCGCGAGAGCGCGGGACAGCGCTAAACAGAGCCTTATACGGCGCAAATATCTCCCTCCCTCCCTCTCTCTCTCTCTCCGCGCGGCGCGCATTCCGCGTGTACACGCGCGCGTCGAGCGGCCCCGTATGCGTGTCTTTTTCCGCGAGTCGAGCGCTTTTATTTGAAGGAATGCGCCTCCCCGCCGGCCTTCGCATTTGAATTTCGTGCGGACGGATCGCCGAGATACGAGGCTCGAGGAGGTCGAGTCTGAAGTTTTCTGGGCGGTTTTTTAAAGCTCGACTGTCTCGCAGGATTGAGGACTACCCAAGTTGAAAATAAACATTAAATTAAAGTCAAGGAGCGGCTTCGATTGTATAGTTCCTGAAAGATTCGTCTAAGCTTTTGCAAAAATTATCCACATAACAATTGCAGGCTCTTATTGCCAAATATTACCTTCGAACTAACTGATCAAATGCAGATGATTTTAACACAACGCAAAGAACCCCTTTCAATATTCCGGCTCATCGGAACATCCCGCCGTCGGTAAGAGCTCCCATTTCCCAATCACCGCCAGAATGAAAAAGAATTCGACTGGCCAGAAACGGCGATTCTGCCGTCGTTTCGAGCCAGCGAAGAACAATGAGCACCACTGGAATGCCTAGAAGGCTCGGCTCTCTTTCTCTCTCTCTCTCTCTCTCTCTCTCTCTCTCGTCCTCTCTGCCTTTGCTCGCGAGCGGCTCTTTAAAGTTTAAAAGCCAGGCACGCACGAGAGAGAAGGAGAGGAGAGTATGTAACTCGTTCGGCCGCTCTCTCGTGTCGGCGGAGTCTCTCATTCGTGCAAACCACATTGACTCTCCTCTCTCTCTCTCCCTCTCTCTCTCTGCGTTTATCCTCCTCCACGCACATCCGTGCCAGCTTTGTGCTCCGCATCGCTCCCCCCCCCCTTCCCCCCCTATACCGGCCGGCGACGGAATTGTTTGGTTAGTGGCTGAAATTGGTACACTCGGAAGAACTTAGTTGATACTTCGGCGATGAATATACTTATTGACGAATCGAAAATTTATTCGAGCGCGGGGTTTCGAGGTTTTTTTCGAAGACGCTGCGACGTCGGTGGGTAATTCAACTTGGGACGGATCGAGAGAATACAGAATAGTTTGACTTTATAATGCAGCAGTAAAATAATTACACGGTACTGTGCGTCGGTGTGCGGTTCCAGGTGAGCTTCTGACCATCACTGCGAAAGGTATTGCCTCGATATTATTAATAACGATTTAAATGTGTCGGTGACAAATATATTTCGCACAAAACTCTGCCGTTGTTCAAAAGCAATATTTTAATATTTTAAAAATCACGGCTCCCAGACTCTCTATCTCTCTCTCTCGCGAACTTCTCATCGAATTCGCCAATCGAGCCTCCGCCGCGAAACCCTTTCTTCCTCCCCCACAGAAAAACATCCATCAATCGACGCCGTTTCACCTAAACGACGAAAAAGCGCTCTCTGCCACTGGAAAGAGCTATAGCCTCCGCGGCAGCTCCTACGACGGCGGGCGTGTTCGAGGGGGAACGGCTTGCATGAAAAAAGAGCGACAGAGAGAGAGAGAGAGAGAGAGAGAGAGAGGGAAGACAACGGGCTGCAGCGCTTTTACGATTATGCAAAGCAATTATCGTGGAATGCGGTCAGCTGTTTCCAGTTGCCGTGACGTCAGCCGTCACGAGTCCCCGAGCGCTCGCATATCTCGGCACCTATTGCCTGCCACTTGGCGACAGACGACCGTTTGCACTCCTATAGGTGTCGCGCGAGAGGCCAGCCTCGGCGCTGGCTCGGACGCGCTCGAGGAGGGAATTGGGCTTCGATCGTCGAAGCTTGCGCGTAGCTGCGTGGAAATTTGAAAAACCGCCGAGAGCGGCGTCGCGGACTTTTCGCCGGTTCGAGCCGAAATAATGCTTTTTATCGACGACGTATACTGTCAATTGTACTGTTGCGTATAAAAAGTATTAGCAGCATGGTATAATAAGTATACTGTTTTGCGCACGACTCTTTGCCTGCGTTTTTCACTCTGTTTTTCCCAGCAAAGAGCGAAATTCAAAATGATGACGGTGGCGACGAGCGGTGGGCGTGTTTCGTTCGAAATTGGGGCAGCTCTGCTTTAGTAATTGGACACGAAGCTTATAGCACACTCTTATTGTGTCCCATTTGCCCGAAGAGGGGATTATTCAGAACCTTTTGAGTCATCTTTCAACTTGATCTTAAAAAAGTTGAACTTTTATGTAGTTCATCCTTAACGGATACTATTTTTTTTTTCTGCTTGCCAAGAGAAATAGTTCGGATGGTAGTTTTGATAAACCATCCTTATCCGCTGATGCTGAAGTTTTAATAAAGCAAAACGCCAATTAAAAATGCTTCAATACAGAAAGATTCTCGCAGCTGCGCCAATCCAGCCGATATACTTCAAACCCGCAGCCAACCCCTCAGCGCAAAAACAGCTCTTAACATCCCGGCTCTTCAAAGGCCGCATCCGTATCTCGGCATCGGCGCCAATCTGCCTCCCATATCGATAGATAAAGCCGCGGAGATTCCCGGGCTCCGTATCGCAAGTCCGGAAGGCGGAACGGAAAAAAAGGGCTTAGGACCGATACATAATTACACGCTCGAAAGCTCCGCTCTTACGGGCGCACACACAAGCACCCACGCGCGTGCAATGGCCGGCAATTGCGGGGCGCGCTGTAATTGCCGCGCGTCGAATTGATTATACGCCGGCCGAGCTGCAACATTGTATATGTGCCCGGCCGATGCGCTACGCCGATAAGCAGAGCCCGCCGCCGGTATTATCTGAAGTCGAGGATCGCCGCGCTGACTTTTCGGGCTGTATCGGCGAAGTTACCCCGAGCGTTTTGCTCACTTTTTCGGGGGAGGCGCGCTTCAGCTCGGGGAAGACGCACGAGGCGTAATGAGTTTTCAGATTTCATCGCCGATGAAAATTGAAAAGAGACTTTCGCTTTTAAGTCGGCGTTTGAAAAATGGGATTCAGAATCCATTAAGGCTGGGTTATTGGCAAATTCTTCCACGATGAATTTGTAAAATTATTGGAATTGTAAGACGAACGAGTTCTTTTTTTATTTTTTTTTTTTTTTGAGCAACGACAGATGTATCATTTTTCCGGGAAGAAAGTATTGATTCACTCACACCCGTGAATCACAGACCGGCAAATAACTTTATTCATATTCCTGCATGTTTAACGCATGACTTCACTAGCAGAGCAGCATACTCATTTGTTGTGTACAACCCTTATCTCGCGCAGCGCAATTATCCTTAAGATTCCACGGCCAAATACGACAATCCCATCAGCGCGACGCCTCGAGAACGCTCGACCCGCCGATATGCTCCCCCGAAAAAGATCTCACGACAGACGCCGTCCAGCCGCGGCATCCTCAGATATACATGCGCACTCAGATGCCGCGGCGACGCGCTTAATTTCCGCCGCGCGGTGCACCGCCGCGACGACGCATTCCAGGCCTCGATTCGAGCCGGCGATCGCGACTCGATGGACCGGTGCGCGCGCGGGCCGAACTCGCGATCGGCTGCGTTATCGGCTCTGTTATTGACCCAGTTTGCTCGGCTCCCGGGAAGGGGATACTTCGATGCGCGTTTCGCGCGCCGCGCGCCGTCGAGAGCGGCTGCTGCTGCTCGATTTCAGATTAGCGTCGAGGCGCCGTTTCGAAATTGTTGCTCGCGCTTTGTGGCGACGGCAGTGGGTGGGCTAACGAGCATAGTGGATTTCGCGAGCTTTCTTGCTTCTTTCGTACGCGTATTAAAAATAATTTTGGTGACTTTAGAAAATTATTTTACAATATAATTTTAATAAAAATCCACGTGTATATCTACTAGATTCTTCTTGCAACGTTTTGAAATTTCTCATATGCACGCAAAGAATGTCTCTTTGAACTTTAAAAAAATAATTTCCAATACTCCTCATCTTCCCGAAAGACGCGAGTACCAATTTGGTCTCAAAATTAATTAAAAAAAGCACAAAATCACTCCTCAAAAAATATTCCTTCTCAATCAGCACTATAATTAAAGTCCAGTAACTCTTTGCGGCAGGCGCACATTTTCCCCTCCCCGATCGCACCTCCATCACACACGGGCCATCAATCCGCGACTTTTCTCCCTCCTCCGTCAAATCGAGAAGCCGACTCTATTTTTAGCAGAAATCATCGTTAGACGAGCGGCAGCCTCCCAAAACGAGCACCGTTACGCCGTGGTTTCCGCCTCCTCGTTCCCACATACCTCGCGTCCCGGAGCGTCTCTGCGCGTGCGCGAATAATCGAAGCGAGAGCGAGCGAGATATACCGTAAAAGGCTGCACGAGCGCAAAACTAATACGCGGCCCGAAAAGCAAAGAAAAAAGGGGGAGGGGAGAGGGCAGAGAGAGAGAGAGAATTAGCGATCGCGCGCACGTGGGTTCGTTCAACTCTGCCTTGGGCGCGCGCGCGGCGAAAGTGCCCGAAAAGAGATCTTTTATTAGGCGCTCAGGCGGATCTATACGTGTATAAACAAGGAGGTCTCTCGTTGCGAGCGAGCTACCGATGTAGTTTTCGAAACTCCCGCTTCGCGTCGCCGATTCGCGACGCTCGTGTGCGGTCTCGCGCTCTCGAAAGCCAACCCGCGCCGAATTGAGCAAGAAACGAGCGGGACCGATTTCGGCGTTTGGCAATGGATTCTCGCCGGTTTCTCTCGGGCGTCCGCGGACCGACGGCTGATTGATTCGAGCTCTCGAACGTACTCTCGGTATTATTGTTACATTACGCTCGATCGGGCCTCGCGCCGACGCGAAGAGCCGGGCGTTATCTCGGCAGAGAGTCTAATTAGCGATCGCCGCAGCGCCTCGGACTCTTATCGGGGGCGCATTATCTGCCGTATCTGTTACATCACCTGCGCACCTACGCGAATCGTCGATTATCGCCGAGAGATACGCTCGAGGAATTTTGTCTTCTCTCGACATGCTGGTGCGTGTGAAAATTCTTCGGTTTTATAATACTTATTGTGAAAAGGCCGCGGATGCGGGGTCAATGCCTCCTTGTAAATCAAATTTATAATTCAAATTCGAGACGAAGGTTTATATGGTTTTTTGAATTTCCATTCTGGAAAAGTTTTAGCATTCATCTTCGGCGAATACTTGATTTTAACGTGTCCGCAACTTTTTTTTCGACGAATGTAAAAAAGATAAACCCCATTGCTGCTTAATGAAACCTCATCGTGACTTTATATCGTATACAAGTTTTGAAAATCAATCACACCGAGGCATCTCGCCTTCATTATACCCCAGAGCCCTCGGGAAAACAATAACTCGGCCACAAAAAAGAAGAAGAAAAAAAAATGATAATCATAAAAGCCGTAAGAAAGGAGAGTGTCGAGCGTTCCTCTATCGCCGACGTTGAAAGCCGACGCGTGAGTCACCGGCCGGCGCGTAAAGCGCCCTTTTAACGACGTCCCGTTAATTTCGCCTCGGCTTTTCATTATCGCGCGCGGCGCCTAACCGCGAATCTCCTCCGTGCGTTTTTTTTTTTCTTTTTTTCTTCCACCGGCCGCGATATAATATATACACGCGCGCGACGCAGAAAGCGCGCGCACCGTGGGAAAACGTCCCGCCAAGACGGCCGAGATGACGATCCGAATTTACTGCGCGGCCCGATGCGCATTTCGTTCGTTTTTTTTTTTTTTTGTTCCTTTTCGCTGCCGGCGGATATTTTGTCGGTTCTGTAATTGTGGGGAATTGAGGCCTCGGATTTGTTAATTGAACGAGCGAGTGAAAAAGTTTAGAATTATATGTGATGGCTGTATTAATAAGGCGGTTTATTTAAGGATCGAGCGACGGGTTGGAAATGGTTTTAAAATATAAGTCCTGAAAATATGAGATTTTTAAATTATTAGTAAGAAGAAAGTTTTAAGAATATTGCAATGATTACTGGTTTTGTTTATGTTTCAGGTGAGCTTTAAAGTCAATGAACGACGCATTTACAAAGACTGGCAATTTGTCCCGTATTATGGTACAGTACAATTACAATGTTTTAAAGTTTTTTTAAACCATATTTCATAAATAAAAATATGAGTATACCATAGATCGTTTTTTAACACGTAACATATTAATATTATACGTAAATTTCGATGCCCTTATCAAAGAATTTAAACACTATGCTCGATCTCTTCTAAACACTTAAAAAAACTCCTAATCGACCGCTCTAAACGAATCGAAAAAGCGGCATACATCAGCCAGTCGCGCCGAGAGCGGGCTCGTAGTAGGTACACATTCGTTCGTACAAAGGCACTCGTGCATCGGGCGTGCGCACACATGCACTCGATTCTCGCACACGAGTGCGCCGGCGTTGCAGCACCGCGGAGAAAGGGAGGGGAACTTCATTCAGTACGGCTCGTCCGACCGATGAATGAACGGCGCGGCGAGTCACGCCGCTGCCACTTTCCTGCGTCTCTCTCTCTCTCTCTCTCTTTTCTCTCGATTCTCCGCTTTGGTTTTCTGGAAAAATGACTGGAGTTTTTTTCGGTTCTTATGGACAATTTCTGGGTCTGTACGGAAGGTATTAGTTGAACCTATTTATACGGGAGTGGTTCTTGATTAAGCGATAATTAATCATTACGATTATTAATTAAGAGGAAAAACGGGGTTTCATTAATTTTCTTATTATTTAGTTTATTGAAAGTTTTCAGATTATTTTATCGAAAATGCTTGCCGACAAGACACTTTAGAGAAAATTAAAATTTCTATATCAATCTCTTCTTTTACCTAGTCAAGAGTTAAATATTCTTTCTTGTAAACCCCTCTGCTTACAGACTGATAAATACAGAAACATTCAAACAGCCTCTCCTCGAGCCGACAACTCCCTCCTCCCCTCGGAATTCAACAAAATAGAATATCGCCGATCGAGCATTCCGATCTCACGGCGCCGAAAATCTCGAAACCTCGGACGGGCGTGAAAAAAGAAAAGAAAGGAAAAAAAAAAAGAGAGAGAAAAAAGGCATTCCCGGGGCATCAGCTGATGAAGCGTGCGGCTCCCCCACCTACGTCGTCGGCATTCCAGGCTGATCGCGATCATCGGCATCCGGAGGTCCTCGAACGCGGAAGTGAAAGCCCCCCCTCCTCCCCCCCCTCCCTTCGCACGCAGGCCGCTCTGGAAGAAGAAATCCCCCCGGCGGCCTTTTTCCTCGGCGCTCGTTCTCTCGCCGGCGCTGGTGTGCGCCTCGCGTACACGCTGCCGAGGAAATGTGGGTCACGCGCACGCCGGGCTTCCGGCGCGGCGCTCACGTCACTTCCCCAAAGAGCGCGACCGAGAGAGCCGCCGCCGCCGCCGCCGAGCCTCGGGCCGCAGTCGGCGCTTCCTCGCCCGCCGGAGAAGTACGCGTGGCCCGGCGCGCGGGGACCGATCCACGCTTCTTTGTGACGGCGGGGGACTTTTGTGACGTTCGTTGCGAGTGATTTCCGGGGGGAGGCCGCGGCGACGGCGAGAGTGAGCGGATCGAGAGTTCGGTGAGTTATTTTGGCTGATTTTCCGAGTGGATTTTCCGACGGGGATTTCCCCCGGAGCTTTCGCGGAGCGGAGAGAGACTGGAGAATTGTGATGGTTCAGCTCTTACTTTTAGTATTTTCAGTTGGGCTGGAAAGAGTTCTTTTCGAATATTCACGCTGTAGAAAGTACAGTGCTTTGCGAAAATTTACTAGAGTTTTGCTACAGTTTGGATAAAAGTCTTCGGCTGAAAATTGCTACAGTATCCGGTAAATCGATCGTAGATTGGCCAAGACCGAAATCTTATTTTGCTTTAGAGTATATTTCACTACAATTACTTTTAAATTTCCTGTAAAATAAACAAAAATTTTCGTTTTTGCCATTTCGATATTCTGGATCATCCGTGTTTTCTCCCAGCACGCGAACTTTTCACCCAAAAGTATTTATTTTTCCGCTATAGAAAGAAAGGCAGATTTTAGTCGGGTCGAGTACAGAGAAAAATGAAAAGTACAGGCGTCCCCGCAGTAAAAAGAGACGAGAAGCTCCGCAGCTCTATCTCGTCACTGGCAGCGCGAAAACGTAGGCGCCACCTGCGCACGCGGCCGCCCGTCGACCTGTTGCGCAAAACGCCTCGTTATACTGCCAAGCGCACCCGCTCAGTTTAGTCATGCGCGAGCGCGCGCGCGACTCGTGTGCGCCTTCCCTCTTTCTCTCTCTCTCTCTCTCTCGGCTCTCCCGACGATTGTCGCCCGGGCCGTGCCGGGCTTTCGAGCTTTCCTCCGACACGATGCCGCTTTCGAGTGCACGCGCGCGCGCGCATGTGTGTCTGTGCCGAATCGTCGAACGTCTCTTCCAGCAATCTCTACTCGCAAAACGCCTGCCGTTCCAAGGTCTCTCGCGTCTCTCGCCAATCATCGCGCGCAGAAGCGAGTTTCATCACTGTACTCGAGAGACGAGAGAAGTTTCCTAAATCCAGGGCAACACCCGGCGTTCCCCCGCTTCCCCCCTCCGCCTTACCAGCTGGCCGCGTGTCGCAAGGCGCGGAGAGAAGAACGGACAGCCGTGTTCGCTCATTGAAAAATTCACGTTCCAGCGAGCAGAGCCGATATTATATATTGTTCCGGGAGAGGCGCGGCGCCATCGGGACGCGCTATTTCGTAATCCCCCGCTGCGAGAGCGAGACTTTTCTAAGCGAGCGAACGGAGAGGATGAGCGACGCGGACGCGTCGAGGCTTTTTTTTTTTTAAAAAGAAGACGCGCCGCGAATCGCGAAGATTATATATTGGCTCGACGAGGGAGTCACTCGGCGGAGGATTTTTCTGCTGGATAATTAGATTGCAAGTCACACGCGGGGATTTCTCGGGGATGATTCGAGGCAGGAAACGTCGCGGAATTATATTGATCTGTCGAATTTTGCGAGTGCAATCCATTTGAAACGCGCTTCTCTCCCCGAACAATGAAGAAACAATTTCAGCCGAGCGGCGTATCAGCGGAATGATTAAACGGATGAATACGAGCGCGATGAATGGAATTTATCGCGAACAGTGTCAGTGCGATATAATTGCCCCCGAAAAGAAGTGGAAAAAAAAATTCATTCCCGCAGCAGCGCTCTCTCTCTCTCTCTCTATTCGGGCGTCGATTTTCTCCAAACTTGCTCAAGAGTCTATAATTTCGAAGCCCCGATAAGAAGGCGCCGATTTCCCTAATCGAGCTGCACTTTGTCCCATCGCGTCGGCCCGATAAATATCCGGCCTCCGCGTAACGGAGGTTGTCGCACTCGAAAATCGCGTCAGCGAAGGTATATTTATTTGTCCCCTCCCCCCCCCTCCCCCGCGCGCGGGGTGAAGCGACGCTTATCAACGTCCGCCCTTACGTCACGCGGCTCCGCGGCGGCGGCGGCGGCGCCAAGCGGAGAGATCGAGCAGACGGGAGAGAATCGCGGCTGATTTGTTTCTTTTTTTTTCCCCTCTTTCTCTTCGCTGCGCCGCTCTCCCGAGCTGCCGCGCGACTTATCAAAGCGAAACCTCGTAGACACGCGGCGAACGCGTGGATTTTCGTTCCGGATAATGTTTTCGCCAAAGCCGAGGCTCGAGATTTCTGCGCGCTTTTTCTGGATCGAATTTCGTCTGATTTCGGCTGTTTTTCTTTTTTTTTATTCGAGCTGTTTGGGCGCCTTAACTTTCGAATTGTTGTTGAATTGATTTTACTGAGACTCGGAAGCTTATCTAATTTAAAGTAGATTCAAGAGGTGTTTAAAGATATTCGACTTCATCTTTGAACAGATTTTTATTTTTAAATAAGACGATTATCTAGTACCGATTGTCTTATTCATTCGCGGTCAGTGACCTACACTGAACAGTTTTAGAAAGTCATAAAGATTATCCGCTATTATTCTAAAATATTCATTGAAATCGTCGTTTCAACCGACAGCGGTTAAGCAAACTTCATCCCAGGCGAGCTTTACGACAGGTTTTCCAGCGAGAAATCGATTTTTCAACGGGACGTTTAATTAGACATTACGCAGATTACCTCATTGAATTACAAGATTTTCGGTCCGCTGAGCAGCTCGAGAGTCGGCCGTAAAAAAAAAGCCGAGCCAAGTAAGGAATCCCGCGCAAAGTACAACGACCGACTGTGCAAATAAAAATAGCTCGGCCGCTAAAAATAGGAATCGAGTCGCGCCCGCTTTCGATTCTCGAATTTTGGCTTCGACGGGGAGAGCAGCGCGTGGATATACATCGTTCAGTGGCCGCTTTCAGATAACGCGCGGCTTAGCGAGTCGAGTTCGCATTTTTTTCTTTTTCCTGAAAAACTGCCGTAAATATTTTTTTTATCGGATCTCGGTCACGAGTCGCCTGCGGCCCGTTATCGCCGCTCAGGACCCGCGTGGAAGATGAATTCGTGCGTCGCTTCCGTTTTGAGCGAATGTTAGATAAGTTCATTGAAAAGAAGGCTAACGCGTAAAGATTGTACTTGAAATTTTAATTCTCAGCCCCGGAGAATCCGACCTGTAAAACTATATAAACCCCTACGTTTCCATAAACGATCGTTCAGCTTCGGCAAATAATTGCTCGTTACTCCGCAGAGGCAATAATTCAGTCGAAACCCGCGAACCAACAAGCCACTCGACTAAAGCGATCTCTAAGCTTTCGAACTTTCAACGAGCCGAAGTGAATTCGCTCTAATAATCGACGTCATTAGCATTTAATTTCGCGCGATAGGAGAGAGAGAGAGAGGGAGCAGGGTTAATGCGTGTCCGCCCACTCGTCGCATGAGAACGGAAAAGATAAACGAGCGCGCGGAGTATAATGAAACTATGTAGAGAAAGCTTTTGTCAGCTGTCTCCCTCTCTTTATTTACTTGGCTTTTCGCGTGAAAAATTAGCTTCAAGCTCGCCGCCGCGCGTCGAATCGCTTTGCGCGCACAGTTCTTCATTAGCCGTCCGATTTGCGCTCAAGAGCCGAGCTGCGAGTGTGGGAAACTTTTTAGTTTTTGTTAACGAAAAATCACTCGCTATGTCGATTTGAGTGAAAGCTACAAGAAAAAAAAAATGATTAAATAATCGTCAATCAAAATTCCCTAATGAATATAAAAAAGGCCCTCTGCTCTCGCAACTCGGGGCCATTAGCAACTCTCAACTTCCGATGACAATTTAAATAGCTCGATCAATCGACAGGCGGTAGTTTGACACTTCCTGGCTGGAAGTATCGCCACGTGACTCGATGGAGCGGAGCCCTACGCCGCGACGGCAGAGTAGGTTAAAATTCGTAGCGTCGACGAGAGAACCCCCTTCTCTCTCTCTCTCTCTCTCTCTCTCTCGACGCGAGAGCGGAATGCCTTTCTAGGTAGGAAAGGAAGCCAACTTCCTTCCTACGTCCGATGTTACGCCGCCGCGCGCCATTTATATAATCCATCCTGTGACGTCAGGTTCGTTTAATTCATTCATTAGTGCGCCGCCGACCGCCTCTGCTGCTGCTGCTGCTTTCCGCTCTCGCAGCTTCCTCTCTCTCTCCCGGAGAGGCGAGAGAGCCTTTCTTCCTCGCTTTTTACGTGGGCGGATGGGAGACGCTTTCGGAGCCCGGCGAGATTGGCTCTGCGCC
Source organism: Ormyrus thymus (assembly GCA_035582935.1). Lineage (NCBI taxonomy): Eukaryota > Metazoa > Arthropoda > Insecta > Hymenoptera > Ormyridae > Ormyrus > Ormyrus thymus. The sequence goes on along the minus strand of JAWWEM010003231.1, from coordinate 8,241 downwards.
TTTTCGCTCGGGATTCATACCGCGGGATTCTTCTTCTGGGATTTCGAGTGTGGGAATAACGAGGCGGATCATTTTTTATCGCGAGCCCCGTCGTCGCGCGCGTTCATTTGAATTTCTCGGGCTTCTTTGCGTAGGCTAATCCTCGGTCTCATTAACGGCCGCCCAAGCGAAATCCATAAACATTAATTGGCACGAATATCGAGCGAATTAGATTCATCCGTGGGAGTCTCGAGTGATGAATCGCTCGAGCGAGAGAATTCTCTATCGAAGTGGGATATTGAAAATTGGAATCTAATGTAAATCAAGACTAACAGCTGCTCGCCGAAACGCTCTGCTCGTCAAATTCAGCTCGAATCATTGGCTTTCTACGCTTCGAAGAAAAAAACACGTTAAACCCAAAAATTCTTTCCCCCGCGAAAGAATTTCCCGAGAGAGAGCCTCGCGCCGCGGCCTCTTCGTTTTGCTCTCGAAGAGTCTGGGCCGCGTCTGAGGTCTTGGGTCGACGTCCGGCGCGAGCGCCCAGGAATAGAAGCGCCGCCGGCGGCTTATGTCACCTACAATAGGCCGGCCGGACCCGAAAATACACGGCCCGACCGACTCGCGCCTCGAGGAGGAGGAGGAGGAGGAAGAGGCGCGAATTTCGCGGCTAGCGCCAATTAATCGGCAGAGGGAAATTGCGGAGCCGCCGTCTGCTTTTTCCTTCGTTTCGAAGGTTCCGAGGGACGAGAATAGAATGCTCGAGCTCGGGAGCCGAGCTCGGAACGGCGTATTCTTGGGTATCGATTTGGAATCGAGTCTCGCGGAGGAAGTGGCTAATTTTAATTAATGATTTCCAAGTGTTTAATTTTAATTAATTGACGGACGATCCGCTGCTGGATTTTGCGTATATTGAATCAAAATCCTCGCGATGGGCGATTTGTATCGTGTTTATTATTTAAATGGATTTATAAATTTAAGTACTGAATACGTACCTGCAGTCGTTTGTCTTGTGAAATTTTAAATGAATATTCATAGCTTATTATGTAAACGAGCGGTTCGCTATTTTAGATATGTATATTTAACGTGCTTATTCAATTGCTCAATTTATTATTTTTAATGGTAGAATTGAAATTAAAGCGCCGGATAACGAATCGGAGGAGCTTATCAAACAAACAGCAATGAGTTTCTTTCTCCCGGTTGGAGATTTAATTATATTCATTTCACGTTTCACACCTTCGTAGCCTTTCCCCTCAATTACATTCAATCGCGATTACGTTTAGTAATTAATTACGAGTTTGCATCAACGTGCGCGATAGTATTACTTCCTTGGTTAAATCGCTCTTACAACAATGAGACGGAATCTCTAATTGCTTCGATGCAATTTGCAGAATTTACCATTGCAAGACTTAAACTTTAAATGCATTTTTAATAATAGGATTAATACCGATGTAAACTGCTTTCAATAAATAAATAAATAAATAAATTTCTTCGACTATAGTTGCTAAACACCTGCATTCAAACTTGTTTATACAAACAACTATTATCTTCGCTATTTTGTAACATCTTCAGAACGGAAGCAAAACAGTCTCATAAATCCCAATTAAAAAAAAATTAGTCATACTCTTGCCCAAGCAAAAAAAAAAAAAAGACCCGGATCCTCAATCTCAACAGCGAAGATCCACCGCAAAGCCACCGCCTCTCTTTCCCTCTCACCTAGCCGAGTCCCCTCTCGTTCAGCAGTTAATTACGGCCGCGCGGAAGATAATCATCGTCCTAAGCACGCGTGATTTACGCGCACAATTCAGAGCGACGCCGGGCACCTCGTCGCGCGTAACGAGAGGACACGGGGCTCGTGCGGCGCGCGTATAATGTACATCCAGTTCGGCTCGCGCATCACCTGCCCCCACCCCTCCCCTCTCCGTTCCGACGAGGGGAACCGCCTTATGGGGCATAAATTGCCGATATGCGCTCTCGAGGATCGTTATTGCCGAACATTTGATGTTTATTGGACTGCTGGATGCGATATGTTGACGGGCTGCTCGTCGGGCTCTCGAGGATTTGGGCGTGAAACGACTTTGAAGCTCGGCGACTTTTGTTTTGGGAAGGGGGGCTTGGTGACATTGTTGTTTTACTTCTTAATTCAGTGCTCGTGAAATCTCGGGGGTTTCGAATGAAATGCGCGCGTTCAAATTGAGTAAAGAAAAGTGGCGGAAAATTTAGCTGGTAGTGTAGTTCAGGGAAGCTTATATCAGTAAATCATAACGAGTCTTTTAGCTTTACCCGACCGTGCAGCAGTTTTAATTACAATACCACTCTTTGTGAAGTTACAGGGTAACCATTAATATAAAAAAAAACACCGCGTCTCATATCAAAGAATTAGCATTTCTATCAACGTCCGAACGCACATATACATGAGATCTAAAAAAATCTGTAACAGCCAGCAGCCTGCAGCGGCGGCCGCCGTTCCCATCTCAAATTACTCCTCGACCGGCTAAGAAAAGACAGTTGCCCAAAATCGATTCCCCGAGCGGGCTGACGCGCAACGGGCCCCCGAGCGCGCGCGATCCTCTCGCAGACGCTCCCCGTAAAACTGGATCGAGGCTCCCCGCTCTTCCGCTCGGCTGATCCGCCGCTGCGACCTTTGCTCCCGTTGTGTCGAAGGAAACTCACTCGCGGCTCTCTCGCCCCCTGAGAAAGAATCCGGGCACTTTAATCCCGCTGCCGCGGCGCCTTTATCCCGCCGTGCGCGCGGAGCGAGCCCCGGGACTCCGCGCTCTCGTGTGCAGCCGCGCGCGCGCGAGGAGAACTCGCCGATAGAAAAGAATATTTTAACCGGGCCTCGGTCTGTAACGGAGAGGTGTTCTCTCTCTCTATCTCTCTCTCTCTCTCTCTCTCGCCTATTATTGCGCCCTGGACGCGCGCTGCCGCAGGCACCGCTTTTTTGCTCGCAAGGACGGAAGCTACAGTTTCGCGGTGCTTTCTTTGTCGAGCGGCATGAATATGGATTAGCCGCTGCTTGGATTCCTCGAGTGTTTTATCATTTTCGAATTAAGCGATTGAGCTTCGTCATGGGAACATCTGCGGAATAACTTTCGGTCTCTCGGGGACTGGTTTATTAGGGGGCTGCATTCACTTTCAAATTCAATTTCGTTCCGGATAGTTTCTATTTAAAAATCGTTGCATCGCAGTATTTTAAGCTTCTAAGCAGCCGAGGTTCTCGCTTTTGGTTTTGTTCGTAGCGTAAGCACGTGTATATTCTATCATCGACTTACTCGAGCTTCTTACACTTTACTCAACCGCTGCTAAAATCTTCTGCCAATCTTAGCCAGCGCTCGTCTCCCCTAAAACTGAACAGCCAACGACGAGCCGGGGCCAAAATCCTCTTAATTAAAAAATTTCCCTCCCCAAGTCTCCGTGCACGTCTCGGCAAGTCGAAGCAGCAGCAGCAGCAGCTCTTGTAGGGCAGAGTCCGGGCAGGTGTAGGTACACACATAAAGCTCGGCGGGCAGCTGCTTATACAGTTCTCTCTTTGGCGAAAAACGCCGGCGACGCGAGCCGCTAAGGTAAACTGCGCGCATAATGGGCGAGAGAGGGCACAGTGGGCCCTTTTTCACGCGGGGCAGATGTGTCAGAGACACGTGCCCCCCTCCCCCCATCCCCTCTCTCGCGCCGCCGCTGCTTCCTTCCTGCCCGCGAGGCCGAGTCTTTTTATTCCTTCCTTCCTTTTCAGGACTCCTTCTGCTGCTGCCGCCGCTGCTTCTTTCTTTCTTTTTTTTTTTTTGGCTCGGCCGAGTTTTCGAGTACGAATATATCGCGCCAATCATCAGCCGCTTTGGTATATATATGTACGCGAGCAGTTGGCCGCTGAGCGTAAGCCGCGGGCAGCTTTCGACAGTTGAGCCGGGATTTTTTTGGAAAAATTAATCGCGATTCCATTGGGATTACCGATGTGTGAACTGCATTGTCGCCCGATCGAGGAGGAAGCCGCTGGAGATTGAACGGCGAGTAGACTTTCATATCGGAGGTTGAACGTCGCTGTGCGTCGCGTGCTAGAACTAGATTTGACAAACTAACAATTTTCATTATTTGAATAATGACGCAGCGAAAGGAATGAGATTACTTTGTGCAGTGACGATAAAGTAAAGAAATTAATTCTACAAACGATCGAGAATAAAATTCAAGTCGCCGAGCGTAAGAAGGCTTTAAAAAGCCATTGAAATCAAGCAGTGCCCCATAAACGCGCGCGATCTCCGCGAGGCGTCGAGAGCCGCGAAAAAGTTCCGCTTCCAAATTTCCAGTCTCGGCGGCGCCGCGATGTGCGCAATTGCCCCTCTCCCCCCCACCCCGCTCCTCCTCTGCGTCGTCCCCCCGTCGCTCGCCGAAATAAGTGACCCTCTTCTCCAGTCCCCCCCTCCTATATTTACCCTCGAATTACGCCAGCTGCTCGTTAGGGCAGCCCGGTCCTTCCTTCCTCCGCGCTCGAGTGCGCCCGTAGTGCGCTTCCGCGTGTGTAAGCGCGAGCGAGGCCGCTTCTTTTCGGGAGGAAGCGCCGAGCCGCTCGAGGCTGACGGAGGTGCGCGCTTTTCACCCGGATCGACGAGGCGATCGCGAGCGAGGGAGGAGCGCGCGTGCTGGCGGCGAGTGGTCCGAGTTTCACGATTTTCTCGGCGTTTGGAAAAGCAGTGGTGGGGTGTAATGACGAGGTGGCGGTTTATCGTCGCGGGATTGTTGGTGACAGTTTCGCGTGCCGGCGATCGATGGGCTCAGCTGGTTTTAATATAGATCATTCGTCAGGTCTTGGATTTTGTGATTGATCACGATTTTAAATGAATCAAGCCGAAGGTAAGAAAAAAAAACTAAGTTTCATCGTCTCGTTGACCAATCGACGGAGTACATCGAACTCTGAGTAAATCGACTAAACCGCAAGCGCTCGCCGAAACGCGCAGGATTACCTTAAAAAACGCATCTCCGCTCGGCCGCGGATGAAAATGCGCCTCGAGTCTATCAAAAGGTGCGACGGATTGGATTAGGAGCTACGGGCTTCTCGCGCGTCTCGGAGCCCTTGAGAACGAGGTCCGACGTGCTCGGCAGGCTCGATTGCCTTTCTCTCCCCCCGGAAAATTGTCGCTGATTGCGTATATAGACTTCGTGTTCGGAATGATTAATCCGCTCACTCGATTACCCGACGATGAGCCGGGCAAAAGTGGCTATTAGAGGGCGACGGACTTTGCCGAGATCGAATTATATGGGCTTTCATCAGGGTGGAAAAGAGGCTCGCGGCGGTAGTTTTCAGGAGTTGTTTTTAACGCCGCAAATTGCCGAGTGTTCTTTGTTATTGACGGTTTGTCTTTATTTTTTTGTTGCAGAGGGACCTTGACTCGAGATTCAAAGCTTAATTGATAGCAGCGCTCGATTGATGCAATGAAAATGGTAAGTAATCATCTTGTGTATGCCGGGAGAAGTTTACTTATTTTCTTAATTGAAATTAAAAGCAGCGCGGCGCAATGCAGACTTTTACCGGGATAAAGATTGCAAAAAAATACTTTACGAAGGAAGGCTCAATAATACGCGTTTAAATTCGCACTAAAATTTTATCAGTATATTATCCCCGAATCGAGAAGGTCGTCAAAGCGGCAAAGAGGGTCCTCCAAAAAAGCCGCGGAAAACAAGGCCCGATGTATCAGGCAATAAATCGATCCCTTTATGTGCGGCCATTAAAATCACGCTCGCGTCGCTAATTGAATCGGCTCTCTCTCTCTCTCTCTCTCTCTCCTCGCGTCTCTTATCAATCGAGTGTAAAGCTCCGGCTCTCGTTCTCCTGCGCACATCGCGCGCGGCGTCTGGACGCGCGCGTGTGTGTGAGTCGGTGAGAACCGCTGCTCGTCGTGCGACTTTTTGAGTCGACTTGGTCCCACGCCGACTCCTCGGCTGCATTTACGTTGCTTGTACGGCTGTGTCGGCGTGTGTGTGTGTGTGTGTGCGCGCGCGCGCGTGCGTGTGTGTCGGGACGCGTGGCTTGAAAATGTTTTAAAATTATATTTTAAAAGGCTCCGAGCGTAGAATCAGTCGTCGTTACGGGCCTGATAGCGAGGCTGCACTGCTCGTTCCTTTGTTGCCGTGTGTATGGGACCGCCGACGATTTTTCTGCGCGGGAGCTCGAGCGCTGCTCCCGATGCTCGGGAGAGAAATTCGCTTTTCTCGCTCTTTAACGAAGCGAGAGGAAGAGAGAAGCGTCGTGGAAAAATCTCGCGCGCGTTGATACGTAATTCGCGCGACTGCAGCTCCGAAAGACGGTTCGGTCGAGAGGGATTTCAGGAGCTAAATAATACCTCCTCCGAAGGCTACTTCGAGCCGCTCGATGCGCAGCGTCCAAAAGTTACCTCGTCAGCTCCCGTTCTCGTTGCGCCTCCGCCGACCGATTTCTCCTCGGCTCTTTCTCGAAAATCGAACGCAACGACCGATGGGGTCATTCGACTCCGCGACTCCCGGAACTCGCTTCCGCCATGCCTAGCCTGCCGGAGGAGCCTCCTAGGCCGCTCTTTATTGCCCGCGCGCGGCTCGTCGGCTCGTAAAAACGGCCCTGCCGGCAGAAAGCGTGCCAAGGTCTCACGGCATTTTATTCTTGGGTCCCCCCCCCCCCCCGAAGCCTATCCACCGGGGAAGGATCTGCTCCGAGGCGCCGTTCCTCCTGGCTCTCGAGCGTGAAATGACGGCTGCTGCTGCTGCCGCTGCTCCTCGCTCCATTCGTTCTCCGCGAGCAGCGCCGATCGCTTTCAGGCGGGAAGTCGCGCGGGAGCTTCTGTATGCTTTGCAGATGATCTCGCGCGCGGCTTTAATTTGGATTTTCATTTTTAGTTCGCGGGGAATTCGGGGGAGGCGGGGATTACCGTCCGGAAGAGCAGTTGGGAAAGTGATTTTAATATTTCATTTTTCTAAGTTTAGATTTTATTAATTTTAACGATTTTTAAACTTCAAACCGATCGGTTCACTGACCTCGTCTCGAACGGATTATTATGGCCGAATAACATTTATATTGGAAAAAATCACTTTTTTTTCAAAACTAAACAAAAATCTCTCCTTCACAAAGAAAAAAGAAAACAAATATGATTTATAGTTTTTCTAAACCCACCTGGGTTTCCTAAACGACGGCGAAGGTCAATCTATAAAATAAAGTAAGGAATATAAAGTAGAGGCCCAACCTTTGAATTTCTTCAGATCCGTGCCGATCTTCCCGCTCGCCCGCAATTCAGATAAGGTATATATTCCACGGAGCCGTCGGATTTCTGATTCCGAGAAGAAAAAAAATATTGAGTAATTAGCAAGATTCAGGCGAGCAGAAAAGTTTTCCGTTCGAAAACCAAGCCGCGCGTGTTTGCTCCCGTTCTCGCGGCAGCCGTTGAACCTTCCCTCTCTCTCTCTCTCTCTCTCTCTCTTAGCTGCCAGAGCAGGTATAATAAATTTCAATTCCACGGACGCACGCGCCGGAGCTCTCTTTTATATGGGCCGAATTCCTTCACGAAATGTGACCTTCTTTTTTTCCGAGCCGGGATAGAGAGAGAGAGAGAGAGAGAGAGAGAGGAGGGAGCTTACATAAAGACACGAGAGGCGGCGGCTCTTATCAGCGACACGCTCGAGAGGAGAGAGCTCGAGCGCTCGAACGTTTCTGAGGCGAATTTTTCGAGTACGAATTTTTACTGCTCGCCGCGCGGAGCTTCTTTTTTTTTCTCGTTCTCAGCCGGCCGACGACGGTGTCACGTGCAAAACGTGCCTCGCGCCAATTTTTTTACCGAGAGTACATCGGAGCTCGAAACGCGTGCAGCCTCGAGAGGTGGCGTATACCGACGTTTTCGATCTCGACGATGCGTCCCAAACGGGAAGGAAATTCTAAAAATACAGTCGCGCAAAAAGTTGGCCGCTCCGGAGGTTTCGGTGTCAAAGTTATGACAAGTCGAATGTTTGGGCGATCGTGTCACAACTAAATTTAGTATACACGAGATCGATGAACTCTGCGTCAAAGATCGATTTTTGTTTGTCTTCCGTTCCCCTTTGATTTACGACGCTTCTAATCTGATTACCTTCCTCTCAACTGGATCAACGAATTGCGCGCAAGGCCCATTACTTATACCTCCCGAAAGATTCAGCGACGCATCGGTCTTGAAAAAGCGCGCGCACATACACATGCATTTGCCCAAGAATGCCAGCCCTAAACGCAAACATTTATTCAGCTCCAATAAAAAGCGGCGAGCGAGCTGCGCCTGCATA
>JAWWEM010003172.1:0-32685 GCA_035582935.1 Ormyrus thymus | reverse complement strand
AGAGAGAGAGAGAGAGAGAGATCGAACGAGAACGAGAGAGAGAGAGAGAGAGAGAGAGAGAGAGAAAGAGAGAGAGAGAGAGAGCACTATCAGCGAATGCTCCTCTTGAATCGGGGCGGATTCTGCCACGTCTACGCACTCGAAGCTCCGAGCAGGGCTCGAAAGAATCGCGAGAGGCTTTTATCTGTGATTGCGCATTTCATGCGTTCTTTAGCCTTCGCTTTTTTTCTGATCTTTCTCTCGCCCTTTCTCTCCACCACATTTATACCCCCGCTTTCAAGTTAGCAGCGAGCGGAAGAGGGATTAAGAGGGCACGTAGGATCGCACCGAGGACCGCGAAGAGCCGACTTTTTCTCTCTTTCAAATGAGCCCGCGGCTGGGATTCGCTCGAGTCTCCTTCTTACTCCGCGGTGCCGTAGTGTAAATCTGCAGGCTATTTTTACGGAAGACCGTCTGGGCTCGTCTTGGGATGGCGGCCGGTTCAGCTGCTAAATTAACCAGACGCCATTTCGCTCTTAATTCCCAGCAAATCAGAGAAATGACTTTTTTACGGAATAAGCTGCGAGCGCGGCTAAGAGGAACTTTGATTAAAATTAACGCGGTAATTTCGAGGATTTTTCGAATTACCCGCTTGATAAATATTTGATTCGACTTCGAGGTTGACAGTCGAGCCTTGTGATGACAAGGCTCATTCCTCGAAAGCAAAGCAATCCTAAATTCCACCTCGCGACGGTTCAACGGCCTCCCTTACCGAGTCTAGCACAATGGATTTTCCAGTGCTAATATATCGTCTTCGAATCGCTCGCGAATCACGAAGCCTCGGTCGCGCAGATTCAAGCGACTCGCGAATAAAGGCGCTCGATGCGCGCTTCTCATTAAGCCGCGGCGGACGGCCGATGCACAAGCCAGCAGGCAAGATCGGGCGAGGAAGAAGAGCAGCGCCGGGCGTGAATGGATCTCCGAAAGGATCTCTCTCGTCGTCGGCCGCGCCGCGAGGAAAGTACTCTAATGACGGGCCATTCACCGAGCCTGGCCTTTCTGCGCGCAGTGCAGGAGAGAGCCGCTCGACACACCGATTATCCGCGCGGCGGCCGTATCGGACTAATGAAGCTGCTTTTATCTCCCGACGCCTTTATTTCGAACACCTTCCGCGATTCAGCCGAATGGAGTCGATATATTTTTGAGCTCGGCAGAATGGCCTGCGACGTAAAAACTGGATTTTACGACCGCTTTATGACAGCTGCGATTGAGGGTCCAGCGAATGGGGGGCGGCTTCTGCTTCCAAAAGTTAATATTACCTCGAGTAACGAATGATTCTACTTTCCCACCTGTATTTCATCGCGGAGAGAAATTGTTAGTAAAATTTACCTTAAATGCAAGTAAAGGTTGCTTAAAAAGTTAAGCAAACATCGCGAGTGAACTTTACTCAGCTTTGCAAGTAAATTTTACCGAATCCAAGATGCCATTTTTCTTTCTGTCTCTCTCGCGCGTGCGGTGGCTCACTTAATGAATCAAGTAAATTTTACTCAGGTCAGAATCAGTATCATTTGCTTATACCTTTTAAGTACATTTCGCTAGCGATTTTTCCCCGTGAAGATACCATATCCTACTAGCATGTCCGATTTGAGACCAGCTATTACACACGAGCGAAATAACACGGCCGAGAAGCTTGCCCGGAAAAGAGCCTCGAAAGCCAGAAAACAAGCAGGAAATCGAGTCGTCGCCTGATTTATCGAGCGGGCATAGATTTTCAGGCCTGACAGACAATGACCGGTCGAACGGGACCCGAGCAGGAGATTCGAGCTCGGACGCCGGGTTTATTAACGGGCATCAGCGCGCCAGTTACGACTGACTGCAGACTGACTGCTCGACTGCCGGCGCGGGACATCTGTTTATACCGGCAGTTCGCAATCACACGAGAGCGATCATCGTCGACGCTCCATTTTTGACCCCCGCCATCGAGCCGCAGGAGCCCGTCACAAAAAATTAGCTGCCGATGGTTTCGCAGGCGCACTCGCAGTCGGTGCGGCGGCCCTGTAGGAAAGCTTGCCCGTTCCGTTCCCATTCAAGTCGCTGCAGCGTGACTGAAGAAACCGAATTACAAACAGATTGGAAGATTAGCGAGGCAAGGCATTGATTGAACGGTGTCAACGAGATAATGGCCAAGCGAAGCGGGTGATTTAAAAATAAAAACAGCATTAAAAAAAGGAGGGGACCCGATGCTCTTTTCCACCACTATTTTCGCCGGGCGGGGAAATTTAATAGAGCGCGCGGCGATCTATCGGGCTCGAATAAACCGAATGAGGGATTTAAAATAAAAGCAGCCCGACGAAAGCCAGAAATCAACGGCGCTTCCTTCTCAGCCGGCCCCGCAAAAAGGAAAAAGCCAAGTGTTAAATCGAGCAACGAGCGCGCGACTCTGCGAATTGAATGGGGCGAGGGGGAAAAAAATGCAGCGACCGCCTCTGCAGTTCAGCGCTCGGCCGAAATCGCCGGGGCACAAAGCAGGGCGCCAAGCAGCGCGCGCGCAGCACTCGGAGAGAGAGAGAGAGCCGCGAAATAATGCGATGGAAAGTGCGCGCGAGCGCAGAAAAAGAGAGGCTCCATCCGGCCGAAATTAAAGCGGAAAAAAGCGCGACCGAAGCCGGGATCCAGTAGAAAGGAGTGCAAAGGACCTTTGATTTTCAAGCGCGCTTTGCCTTGTTCCCAGTCATCATTATTTTTTACGCCGACTTTCACGACAGACTCTCTCTCTCTCTCTCTCTCTCTTTCAACGCCTTTGCCGGCATCCTGCTCAAAGTTAAATCGTTAAAAATTCAATATACTGAATCCGGGAAAGTGGAAACTCCGGCGAAAGCTAACCGCAACTTTGGGTTTTCATAGTCCTGAAGAACGGAAAACTGCAGGCAGCATTCGTATTAGTGCGGAGGCAGGAAACTCGATAAACTATTTCGGCGACTAGAGCAAAGCGGCGGCAATCGCTCGGGGCGTAAAATACCCGGGAGCACTTGTTCGAGCAGCGACGTAAAACAAAGACCCGGGGGCGCTGCGCTTTTAGTTACAGATGGCGTTTACGGCGCTGCAAAGCGGCGGAGCTCCACCGGCGGGGCAGCGGAGCGCGCGCGCGGCCGAAATTTACGATTTCGAAAAAATGCAGCCGGCCGGCAAAGTTTTTACGCGCGCCGGGAAAGGCGAGCGAGAATTTTCCCGGCGCGCAACAACTTTTCCCGACGCGGAGAGGAACAAAGGGGAAGCGCTGACTCACGAGCTAATACCGCTGATGCCTCGGCTAAGCGGTGGCGGTCTGCCCGAGCCGCAATTATCCGAGTCAACTGACTTGACTCTCTCTCTCTCTCTCTCTCTCGGATTGCTCGACGTGCCCGGGCCGCTCATTCATACCGGCCGATGCGCGTATTACGAGCCCGCGAGGAACGTCGCTGGATGCTTACGAGCTGGAATTTTTCCGACCGTCGCTAGCGGGATTTGAAGCAGATTAGCCGCTGCATTGCTTCCTCACTTGTTTCAAGATATAATGGCAATGCAGTTCGCTCCTGCATTGTCGTTGCATCTTGGAATAAGTACGCCACATAATTACGATCGGTTCAGTCAGTTTTTGTTCTTTCGACGACAACGGGGAAAGCAATGAGTTGAGCGCAGGTATCCTTAACGAGCACACGCTCTGAGGTAGATTACGGATACGTATGAATTGCGAGGAATTAAGGAGGTTCGATACTGGCCGCGGGACGGGTGCGGTGCAGGGAGAAAATGTCACGCCTTGGCCTGATGGGGGTTGGGCATGATACCCGAAAACTCGCGATCCGCTAACTCGCACAAATGTATCGACTCGCGGCTTCGCAACTGAATTAAAATCAATTCAATTGACTTCAACTCGCTGGAGCTTAGCCAAGTCTTCGTGAAACTTTACCGAAATTTGACAGTATGTTCCTTGATACATCTAGTTACTTGCAGAATTGTTTAAAAGACTTACGAACAATAAAAATAATTGTAAAATAAATTATAAACAAGAAAAGTTTTCGAATCCTGCAATTTTTTTTCTTCTATTGAAAAAAGTCTGCTGTGAACTTTCGAAAATTGAAAATTTTCTAATATGATATTATTGTAAATGTATCGAAGAAAATATTTGTACAATATCTCGTCAAAATATTCAATACACTGAGAAAAAATTTTCATTGAATCAATGAAATCGTTAATCATATTGTAACAATTATATATTTAATCATTGGAAATATATATTTAGTTGAATCAAATATGATTTTATTAGGTCAAAGATGATGTTCTCGAATCAAAGAATCAAAGAATCGATCAAATGACAAATATGTTCAAAGAATTAAATATTTAATGTTCACTATATGATTAACAATTTCATTGATTCAATGAAATTTTTTTCTCGGTGTACACTGAGAAAAAAATTTAATTGAATTGATTACATAAAAAACGAATTTTCGCCAATAACATATATTATTAAATTAAAGAAAAATATTGAAACATGAAGCTATTGAAACAAAAGTAAAGAAATTAATTTAAAGAAATAACTTATTAATTCAATAGCATTCGACGAATTTAATAAAATATTTTATTAATTCAATAGCATTTGTCTTTAATTTAATAATATATGTTATATTTCGTTTTTTATGTAATCAATTCAATGAAATTTCGTTTTTTATGTAATCAATTCAATGAAATTTTTTCCTCAGTGTGGAAAAAAAATTGTTGTTCAAATCTTCTAATTAGAAGTACAAGAAAAATTCACGTAAACGTAAAATTTTTACGCTTTGCCATTACCGCCTATGTTAAATTATCAAACTTTGAAATTCGTTATTTAACAAATAACATTTATAATGATACTTGAAATTTATATACCCATTAAAGACTAATATAAGCAACACTTTTAAAAAGAAAAAATAACATTCCTTTATTTTGCGATTTGGTATCTAACCTCCTTAGCCTCACCAAGGCAGGTGAAAATCCTCGAGGTAAAAATCCTTTCGGGATCGTGGGCTCCAATCAGTTAACAGTGTGTCTAATATAGGAAATTATTCATTATAAAAATAATTAAACATCTTCGAGGGGTTTTTATGCCGCAAAGTTTTTCACCTCACGAGTCAAATAGATAAATTTATTTGAGGCTCGACCGATGTTTTATTATTTAATTCAAACCTCGCCTTATAATACATAATTAACAATAGGCTTTATTCTACTGATCGAAACAAGCACCATTGTGGTAAAACATACGTGCTTTGTTTATACAGACACCGACGACCCCTGTCGCTGTTCAAACCTGGCAGCATAAATAGAGCGACGTTAAATAAGCTAAAGAAACAATAGACTTTAGATGATTGACGGCGAAATTGATGGAAAAACTTTGCTTTTTAGGCACCAGCAAGTTTTTTAACTTAACAATTTTCTTCCCGAAACGTAAAAGCAAGTGCCACCTAAAACGCGTCGATAGCAAATTCCGTTTACAAAGATTAAAAAGTTTGTTTCCCAAAATAGCAAACTGCCGCCCCTCCGTCTCATTCGACGCAGCAAATTATAAAGGAAACACACAATTAAGGCGATACGCAAATGAAGATCTCAGCGCGTGTAGAATTCCGTCGATCCGGAGTATGCAAAGGACTAATATCCAGAGTGTTTACGTTAGCCAGGTGTTCTCGCTTGAGGCTATCGCCTGCTCTTTAACGTGTTAATCCGCTGCCTAACTCTCGGCGTCTCGACAAAACCGGACGACGTTTTTGTCCCGAATTTCGGCAGATTAGCTGCTCTCCCTTTGGCGAATCGTTAATTAATCAACGTTCATCGACCTCCTCCGCAGTCTGCTAAGGGTCTCTCGCTTGAACGCAATCGCACTTGCCCTTTAAGCATAATTCGGATGGCCGCATCGATCCCTCCTCAAATACGGTCCCGGCGGCAAGTTCCGATTGCTTTCCGGGATGCAAGACCGCGCGAAGGAAAGTCGAGTACTCGACGAGAAGAAGGGAGACACGCTCGCGCATGCAAGTAAGAAAATAAATGAAAGTAAGCAAGCTTTACGGGTTCGTCGGTCGAAGCGCAAAGCGGCGTAAAATTTGAAATTGCGCTTTCTCAACCGCGCGGCGGAGGCTCGCCGTCCTTTTTTTCATCACCAACTCAAGCTGAAAAGCTTCCGACGACTGCCTGATTTGCTGCTAGAAAAAACATTGAACAATACGTCTGAGACTAACTGGAAGGCCTGTGGGAAAAAGGCCGCGCTCGAGCCCCCTGGCGGAGTTTGGCATTGAATAACGGGGTGAATGCAAAGTGCGGGGGCTATCGCACTCCCGAGTGATAAGGGAGACACGCGACTGTAGTAGATCTCGGCGGACGCGAGCGACGCCTGGAAGGCAGGCATTTGCATAATACTCGCGCGCGCGACGAGAGAACGGCCCCTGTCAGTCGGCGCATTCAGGCCGGATTAGGGACGGTATTCCAGCATTGTTCTGGCCATAATTGAGCGAAATTCGCAGCCGAGTCCCGGAAAAGCAGACGGCTGCGAGGGACGCTTCGATCGTTGCGGCTCAGTCGCGCGCGCGTCCAATTTTTGCTCGCGCGTATCCTCGTCGCGGGCAATCGGTTTTGCGCGATGAAAGGGGAGGATTCGCGGATACGACGGACGCCGCCTTAAGCCGCAAAGCTCGAGCTTTTTCCCGGGATCGGTGTATTGCGAGATCCCTTTTTAGTAAGACCTCGGCAGGGCGCAGCGAGGGAAGCGACCATTATTCTTGCATTAGCGTAGTCGAAGAAAAGTTCCGCCCAAGGAGAACAGCGTGCGCTTTTTTGCCTTTAGATAAGATCGGAAAGCGTAAATTAATGCCTGCTTTATTTAGCAAGTAAAAATGACGTGATTGCTAATCGAAAGTTCCATTTTATAATTTGATATTGTTAAGCTATACTTTAATTGTCATTAATAACTCAAGCAAGATAAGATTTTGTACGTTACATTGTATACGTATTATAATGTTTTAATTATCGGATAAATTTTCATGATCCGCATTTGTCTCTCTTATTACATGTATATAAACAAGAACAAACCGGAATAAACAGAAGGGCGAGCTATCGTTTTACCGAATTCGAGGGTGCACCTCGCTACACGATCGAGGATGCGACGCGTGCAGATCAGCCTGGAAAGCTAAAGCTTATGGATAGCCCCGTCATCCAATACCCTTCAAAGACCTTAAATTAGACGGAGGGAAAAAAGGCACTTTTCGATTAAGCCGAGACCAAAAATGGCCGAATTTCGCCTCGAGTCTAAAATAGACAGAATAGAACAAGGCGTAACGGCAAGGTTTGAAATTCTTGCGGTCTGGCAATTACACGAAGTAAGCACAATTCCCTTCAGGCGGAGCAGCTCAGGTATGCCAAAAGCATCGGCACATCATAGAGTCTGTGTAAAGTGATCCGAGCTCCCGTCTCCGCTTTGCGAATAGCTGTTGTCTTCTCGCTGCGAGCAGCTTGCCTCCTCCTGCCGTGCAATTCTTCTGCGAGGCATTTTCATTAGCAGAATCGCGTGCAGCATCTCTGCGGAACAATACTCAATTACGCGATTAATTTAATCCGAAAATTAGCTGCAGCTATCCAAAAGCATCTGCGATCTCGTTCGGACATCCGCGCCAGCCAGCGGATATTTCGGCTCTACTCTCGACTGATAGGCGCTGCTTTCAACTGGACTTTCGCGCGCGTTTAGCTGTTATCCCGCGCACAATGGACTTGGGGATTCCCCCAACAGTAGTGTATAAACAGAGCACCAAGTCGGCGATGCTCCGTTCACTGCCGGGTGTCCGATCCTTACCTTTGTCCTCAAGTTTACTGTGCAAGTCCTTTACATGCGGCTTCTGTACGACTGCTCCCGTACTTTCTCCAAGCTTGCGCTCGATCCCCCCGCCTTTTTCGTTAACCAAGTGTATTCCCAACGAGTCGTCATCCTTCGATCAATGGCTTTACGGGGCGATTCGTATTGCGCAACGTTTCCACTTGTTCTACGGTTAATAGGCCGAATGCTCAATTGTGGGCATTTTGTTTGAAGTTTGAAAAGTGCGCAAAACAGAGTTCAATCTCTGTCCTTATCACCAAGCAAAAACCAAATCGAGCGTCCGGTAGAAAAAATCCCCTGCAAAGATGAGCAAGTGGGCATCTCAATTCATTTAGTCGAATTTTGCGCATGTCTTTGACAGCTAATTACCAAACGCGTGTCGAATTGTCTTTTAAGTAATGCAAAGCTCCGTTTCGTTAAAATCGTAAATTAAATTTATAAAACTTTAATCCACGAAGCTTTCGAAAAACGATTGCTTATAATTACCATAATAGATCGAATCGACAGATATCGCGCATCACTCTCCCACCTTCTGTCGAGCATCCGCTGGCTGCGTTTGCTCTGCGGTCTTGTATTTTCTAACGAGGCGGCGAATTACACAGTTTCCATTAGTAGCAATCGATATTTTCCACTTTAAGGCCATGTATCACATATCCCGAGGTTATTTCCTCCCCTCTTTCTCTCTCTCTCTCTCTCTCTCTAAACTATGGGACTCACTCCCCGACAATGTCAAATCCGCCGCTTCTGTGTTTAGTTTTAAGAAGGCGATGTTTAAAGTCGTGTACCGAGTGTTTTATCGATTGATTTATTGTTACATTTTGTGTTAGGAATTGTTATTACGCTGCTGGCGTTATTTCGTTTTTATACTTCGTTTTTATTTTTGTTTTTGTTATATATATTTGTTCATATAGCTGATATGTGATTCGTCCACCTACCAGCTAAGCTACTAGCTAAGTTATTATGTTTACTACTCGATAAAAACTTGGAATATTTGCCTACCTATGCTATTTTTGTTACCTTAGCTTATATATTATGTTTTTATCTTATATTGTATATTCTAATTGCATATCCTTCTTCATTTTTGTAAAATCTTTGTAAATTTTATGTATATTTTTTATTTATTGCTATACGGCTCAAACGGAGCCTTAGCAAAATATATTCTGTTATCAATCAATCAACCTCTTTGGTAAGAGCGCGGCGCACCGCGATGTTACGATTCACGGCGTAAAGTATCGAAAAACAAGAAGGTTCTCCTTATTTATTCGTCCTTGACTCGACAGGCATAATCGTTGACTATTCAGTCATTCGCCATTTAACCTTGCTGAAAGAATTCAATTCTCGAATTTGACGCTTCTCTAAGGTGGCTCCGGCGAATTAGACAAAAAAAAAATAATCGCTACCAATAAAATATAAAAGAAAACTTAATTCGTAATATGAAAAAGAAAGTTTGCCGAAATGTCACGACCGAGGGTTACGTCTGCGCATGCGTGGACATTAAGCTTTAACCAAAAAAATTCTTCAATTGTTCTACACCATCTCACGAGTCGCTATGTGTCAAATTTTTGCACTCACGGACGGCGCAATTTAGGGGGACTAATATTTTTAATAATCTTTTTTTAATGTCTTAGTCATTGTCGGGTTTTCTTAATTAAAAATACTTGACAATGAACTAAAGCATTGTTAACCTATCTGCATAATTTTTTCAACATATTATTCAGTGCCCCTCACAGGGCTCCTTCGCGATACGGCCCGCAACGCCAGAGCCATCTTAAAGGAAAGCAGATTTATTGCAAAAAGCGACACCTAGCGGTGGGCAATAAGAATTAGCTCGAAAATTGATGTCCGGTCCGCGGTCGAATTAAAAAGCGCGCTTAAACTACGGCATATAATGAAGAAGCGCAGGCAAGTCGAGCCGTCAAGTGAAATCTGAAATAGAAGAAAACGAACCGTGAGACGAACTTTTTACCGATGATTCCGCCTTTTTATACTGCTCTTTTTGCACTATCGTGACGACAAATTCGTCAGAAAGTTGGTCGGGTTATTCCACTTTATGCGCCCTTATTCGAATCGGAAGTAAAAGTTTTTGTTTCAAACAAACTTTGAGACTCGCACTAAAAATTCAGGAGACTACAGTTGCTTTTCTTTGCAATAGCAATCAAGAGGATTTCGTTATGAACTTGCCGGGGAATAGGAAAATTATGAAAATAATAAGCTAAGAATAAGTGAATTTTAAGTAAGGCCAAGTTAAAAAGCAATTAAGAATCCGCCCTACTAATTGAAACGTGATATTTAGACACACGAAGTCTGGAACGAAATTTTCAAAGATAATATTTTAAACGCTATTGAAACAGCAGTTACTCTGCAGTGAGTTAAACTGAAACTGCGTAGTTTCGAATTTAATAAGGAATCAGTCGCGTAAATAAAAGAGAACGCGGGCAAAATTGGCTCACTCGGCGAAAACAGCCGCGCGCAGAACGAGTCGCGGAGCTAAGGAACTTTTCTCCGCGGGGGAATAATTTTGGTTGACGCAGTCGGGCATAAAAATAGCCATTCCGCGCGCTAACAAAGTGCGGGAGAAAGAGGCTTCGCGGGCGATCACTCGCTTTTACGGCGGTCATCGCCGATGCAAAGTTTCCGCTCGACAAACAGGGCCGTTAGCCATCGACTTTATCGAACCGCGCGCCTCGGCAGAACATTTTCGCAGTCGGCTCCTCCGGGAGAGCAGTAGCGACCTCTCTCTCTCTCTCTCTCTCGTAATCTCCGCGGAATTTCCGGCGACAAATATCGCGCCGAGCAGTATGACGCCTTTATGGATCCAGGCGACCGAGGAATTTACAACTTCCTAATCCCCTGCCGGCGTGCAAATCCGCAAGAAACGTCGGCAAAGATCGCGAGAGAGAGAGCTCAAGATTAATCGGGCCGCGGCAAAAATGCCGCTGATAAATTAGGCTTACGTGGATTTTTCATTAAATAAATGTGTACCGGCGAGTCGTGTTTTTACCGCCTGGAAGACGGGCTGGCATAAACACTTTTCGCCGAAAATAGCTGGAGCCTTTTCGGGCGAGTGGCGCCGCTCCCGAAATTTATCCCTGAGTCATGCGAGCGCTCGGGCATTTTTCGTTTCTCGCTTTTGCCGAATATAAAGTAGCTACATGTTTAAGGGCTGTCGGCGGTGCAGGAGTATTTTTATTACGATTAATCTGAAAATCCACTTCGTTCGTAATGAATTCATTTTAATGAATTCGGGATCCCTCATTTGTGCCGGCTCGTTATTATTTCGGAAAGACAAGCCATCGAGCAAGCTTGATCGAGGGATCCCGCCGAACTAATCACGCTTGCACCAGAGCAGAGTATGTAGCCGAACACGAAACTATTGTAAAGTTAAGCGTATTAAGTCCAGAAGCGCCCGGAGCGCAAACGCACGAGCGCGCTACGTATCTCCGGCTTGTTGATGTCTATTATATTTCCCCGGCTGCTTTCGTGCATCGATAAAGGAAAAGGCCGTCGTAGCCCAGACCAGTTCGGCTCAAGATCCTGGCGGACTGATTACGCCGTTGGTCGAGCGGCTGGCTTACCTCGCTTCTATCGCGAGAGCGATTTTCGGCTTTTTTTTTATCAGCGAGCAGGCGCGAGTACAAGCCTCTGTTCCTTGCTGGCAGTCGATTCCTCGCGAAAGAAAGGAGCGGGATGTCGACGTCCGCGAAGGCTGTAAAACAAATCCGTCTCGGCGATCCGCGCGTCGGATGTCGGACGGTGGTCTATTCCGAGTGGGAGCGCGTCGCTGACAGCGACGAGCCGCGAGCTTGTCCTCCGCGTGATCGTCGGCCTTACAGAGCACCTCTCAAACCGCCGAGGGGCTAACTTTTTACTGCCCGAGATAAAGCGGCTCGTGGACGATTTGTCGAAATATTGAAATGGCCTTGAACGCGAATCTTTCGAGCTGCGCATTAAATCAGTTCTCATTATTTTTCCATTACTTCGGATTGCCTCCGAAAGATCTGAAATGAAGATCTCGCTTTAAAGACTCATAAGCGGCTCGGCACTGCCGCTCCGCGGCGTATCGCGAAGCGCACAACAGCGCGACAGCGGTTTTCCATGTAGATCCGCCGCGCGTCGGGGGATCGCTCGCTTCCGATCGGAATTAGATTCGGGGTCTCGTTTATACTCGGGGGGTAATTTGGCCGGAATCGAGTGCTCGAGCGCGGCCTGGAAGAAACGGCTCGATTCTTATCTTAAACGCCGCGAGCTCTCGAGGCGCGTGCGGCTCCATTTCCCTTTTCCGAGGGGACTCGGCTTAATTTGGCCCTGATTTATTTGCGGCCTCCCTATCGGCGGGAACAATCGCTCTCTCTCCCTCTCTCTCTCGCCCGGCGTGCGTACGACTTTTCTCCGCGCGGGGAAGAGCTCGGTAAGGAGCTATCGACCTTTGGGGAATATCAATTCCGCTTTGATATTCATCGGACGTGTTCTTATGATCGGACTGGAATGGGTCTCGACGGTTCGTTTCGCCTCGGCTCGGTGAAATTTACGTCGATCAAGGAATTGTTAATATTTATAACTGATTTTATACGTATATCTATCTGGATTAATGACGCATGAAAAAAGAGTCGCCGATTTTAACCGAAAGCCAAGCTGGTTGCATTGCGCAAGCAATATATACGTATTACTTGTTTGGACCATTTAATGATCCGCAGAGCCTCGAAAGCTGCAGCTCCACCTGACAGCCCCGCCGAGGGAGCGGACGCGGCTGTCGCTGACGCTTCTAAAAATAGTCGACAACAGGCGTAATTGAACGCAACCTCTTCTCCCTTCCAGCGGGCTTGAATAATTCAATCGAGCGAACTAGGAGAGAGCGAGTGCGCGCCGCTCGGCGTGTGGGTGGCGACCGCCGGCCGCTGCTTTTCCCCGCTCCGCCCCGCTCCCGCAGTCCCACGGCTTTCCTTTTGAATTAACTGCTTTGATTAGGCCGATCGCCGGGTCTCGCGAGCGAGTGACGAGTCAACTTTCGCCTCTGCTTCTGCTGACGTCTTTTCTTGGGGGGAGAGGCTTGACTGCCGGAGACGGGGCTTTAAATTATTCATTTACGGTATTGTAGCGCGAGGATGAAATTTGTTTAATTAATAATTCACGCGTGAATTAGAGCGGCAGGTGCTTTTTGAAAATTAAGCTGTCAAGCGAAGCACTGCAATGACGTATTTGTTGAAAATTTTTTCATTTAAATTCGTACACTCGACAGTTCTAGAAATATTTTATATACTATATATATATAAATGTTCTGCTTATGAGTGACCTGTGTGCTTGGGAGTTTTCTGACAGTGTACAACGGATTCGATTCGCAGATGCTGCGCTATACGCATACTATTTTTTTTCTGCTTTACACGACGTCCGCTCCGATTAATAAATCCGATTGATAAACAATAATTACATTTATATGATTGAATAACCCGACAGAAGCTTAACATAATATATTACACGAATCCGAGCTAATCAGAGCGGATCCTTTTGCGAGCGTGCATATTTATTGATCGAGTCCATTCGTCACAATAATAAATCAACAAACGTTCTCGCATTACCGACAACATCCACTCGGTTGACGTCCGCGCGAGTAGTTAATAATAACGAACGCGCCTAAATCCGCAACTCATGACTAGTCAGGGACGGCGGGGAAGGGGGGGGGGGGGGAGGCCGAGCGGCCACTAATTAAGAATTCAAATTCATGTTTCCTCGCGGCGCGCGTTTCTGCTGCAATTAAATGCGCGGGCGAAAAAATTTCAGTCCGCCGCGCGTCTATCTATACAAGTATTCAACTTCCCCGGGAGATACGTAACGGATTATAACGAAAGGCAATTTCTCTTTTTGGGCTATTCGGGAGTTTCGGATGTCTCCGCCGCTCGGGGCTTTTCCTCTTTTTGCACTACCCGTGACACAACCACGTAGCATAACGCTGACGACGCGTATCAAGTTCAATGCATATTTATCATGGCTGCGGAAATTCAGGAGGTCGAGCGCTTTTCATTTCGGCGCGCCCGTTTCTCTCCTTCTTTTTGCGCCGGGCTTTTCCGTGAGTTACGTCTAGTGTCTTTTCAGGGGGAAGAAAAAAACGGGAATTGGCCTCTCGAGCTTTTTGATGCGGAAATAAACTGAGGACCGATGATTGAAATTTGACTAAAGCGATCATCCGTCCTGACATCTCAAGTGGAAGGGAGATAATTAAATTTCAAAACGACCTTAGTGAAAATATCCGCTGATTGAAATTGTCAACGTGGAAGTGACCAACATTTTATCATTTCTCAAAATATAGATATGAAAATTAATGGAAGCATCAAAGCCCTGGGGACAATTTCCTGGGGGGGGGGGCACATAGCAGCACTCTTAAAGTACTGCAAAATAAATAAATGTTTTTACAAAAAATTACCCACTAAACTTAGAACGACTATTTACTTTTGAATCTTTAATGTAATCTTTAATAATTATAATGACACTCTGAAAAATGCCTCCATACATCAACGCTACACTGTAGTAGAAGTAAAAGGAAAATCTTTAAGCATCAACAAAGTTCACCGTCTGTATTGCATCGTAAAAGTATTTAAAATTAGATTTATCGACATTTCTACCAGATTATAGTATATTCATCAATTCAATCCTGAAGATTTTAATGATTTACGATAGTAATCGTTCACTAATGGAGTTTCCATTTATATATGCTGTTCATTATGGATCAATAATACTAACGATTTTAGATCCACTTAAATTACCAGACCGATGTCGTTGTTAAAATAAAAAAATAAAAGTAGTCCGGAGCAATTACGAAATTGCAGCAGGATGCTGAACCGTTGGGTGAAACGCTTTTTTGAACGTGACCTGAAATATTTTTATTATATTTCAGTGTAAGAAATGTAAAATTCCTGTGAAACTTCTGGTCTTAAACAAAGATTTTCATAAAAATAAAATAAAATTTTATTAGCTTGTATTTGCAATTCTCTGTTTGACTTTCTTTCTATGACTCTTGAACAAATAAAGAATTTCCGATATTTTTTCAGTCGAAAGGATTTTGTCTCACCTTGCAAAAGCCATCAATTAGAATACTCTACAATTTATTGTCGTAAAGTTATAGGCGATTGACAAAAAAAAAAAAAAAAAACAAACAAACAAACAAACAAACAAAAGATACTGAAAAATTGCATCAAGATCCATTTTCCATAGTCACAGCAGATGTTTCTGACAGTCTTAACTTAAAAGCGTCTCGGAAGTCAGCAGCAGGGGAAAAAGGGAGAAGCGTCACTCGGTTGCCAAAGCGTAAACCGTTTAGCTTGGCGAAATTCAGGAAAAGGGCGAAAGAGAGAGAGAGAGAGAGAGAGAGAGAGAGAGAGATCGGTTACCCCCTCGGTCAGAATTATTCCGGCCGCGTCTTCGTAATCGACTTAACCTAACCGTTCTATCCTCTCCTCCTCAGCCCTGAACTGTCTCTATCCTATCTTGTACATGCAGCGAGCGCTTTCGTGGAAAGCCGAGAAGAGCTCCGTCAATTTTTTCGGCGCTTCCGTAAACTCAGCCAGTTGTCGGGAAGAGTCGTGCAAGCGACACGTCTGGGAGCAGTGCTGCAGCAGCTCTTAATTAGAGAGCGAAGAAGGTGACGATCATTAAAATACGTTGTTAAGATCGCAGGGCAAGGGGCTCCGGATTTTAAGCGAGGCTGCATCATTAAGTATTGAAATGTTGCATCGCTCGAGTTATCGGGCTTCCTTGTAACTTTGCCCCTCGAGAGTCCAAGGACTTTAATTGCAATAGTTTGCCCGAGCAATATAGAGTTCTTTCTGCCCGTGGAGGAGCAGCTTTGCCTCGGACTTTTGTCGGCGCTTGAAGCTCCGCTCGAATTGAGGTGGCGGACGAGACTAAGGGACCTGAGCCCCTTGAAAATTCCTGCGAAAAGACTGTTTGCCTTTTCCGTTCAAAATTTATCTCGTCGACTTTCCATTCTATTCAGTTTGACGTTGACAGACATTGCTTTCAAGGCACGCTGTTTGGGCTAACGCAATTAAGACACAAGCTTCATTTTGCATCGATTTTTATTACGCGCTCGAACGAGTACTTGGCGCATCCTTCGCTCTAAGACATCGCTTTTGCGAAGATGCAAAGTATGACAAGGCTAATACGCACCTGAAACAAAAAGGTTTCAAAGTAGACCAGTCGGCTGATAGCTTTTTAATGCGTAAGATTTTTAATCACGGCAGAGACCTGTCAAACAATTTGTCGCGTAGCAGAAAAAAAGCTAGCACATTTCAGCTCCCTTGCCTAACTAAGGCAATCAGCACCTTAATCGTATAGGGCATCGTCATCAACAACAGGAATTTTAATGACGCAGGAATCTAATTACGAACGACCACGATCTAATTACCAAGTCAAGCGCAGAACACGAGAAAAACCTGTAAAAATGGTGATGTAAAAATGCAATAACGGAAAATTAAAAAGAAAAAAGAATAATCAATCATTACGAGGGGTTCGGTTCGCACGAAGCTCGCGTTTAAAACGGGCCGGCAGACGCGGTGGGCGATCGAGAGAGAGAGAGAGGGGGGAGGGACGGAGAGAGGAACAAGGCTAGGCCTGGCGTCCGTATCGATTGCGGGGGTCGCGAACAAGCGCTGATAGCCGTAGAGAGAAAGAGAAAGCGCGAACGAGCGCATGGCAGGGTGCGCCTATCTTGCACGCACTGTCTCTCCTGCTCCTCGCTTTGCATGAATCATCCCCGTTTGCCTCCACCCTCCCCCCCCCCCTGCGGCGATCCATTCGCGAGAGCCTCGAGCGAACAATCCCCCCCTTCGTCGTTTACAGCTCTTCCGAGCAAGGAATTATTGCTTTCTCTCCGCAAATAAGTCCGTAATTGAATGCAGCGCTCGGGCGTTTCGCGGGCGCCGAGGAGCGAGGAGCGCACGAAAACGAAAGCAATGAAAGTCCTCGCTCAGCACGAGCGGAGAAACGGGCCCCGGCTCGAAATGCCCATCGAGGCGCGCGCGGGGGCTCGGAGCTCGGTCGGGGGTAGTCCGCCAATCAATATAACGAGCGCGGTAAGAGGGAATAAAACGGAGCGCGGGGAGCGAGCTCATTTGGCTCTGGAGTGGCAATATAAGCATTGTCCAGGCGCCGCGCGCGGGCCTCGTGGTCGACTTTCTGTTTTGTACGTCGGCGGCGGCGAGCGAGCCTCTCGAGGGGCTCGTTTGCCAAGCCTTTCGCAGAGCGGCTCGCTTCTTTTTCGCCTCGTGGCCGACGGGGTGGCTGCTCGCGATCGACCGCTCGCCGGATTTGACACTATAATTAACCGGCAGCTATAGATGTCGCCCAACTTCGGGACAATAGAATGAGGAATAGCATTGGAAATTGCGTTTGACGCTCGCAGCTACCATTCGAACAGACGTCAGTCGCATCACCGGAAACTAGGATGAAATGCTTCGCTCGATCCCTCTCACCTGACAGCATTCATTATTTCATTTAGCATAATGCCAAAAGCTCCTGGTTCCTTAATGCTCGGGGCGAGCAATCGATTAATCAATCGATCGCGGTTTAGCATTAATGCGCGAAACAGCCAATACACTCCCGTGCCGGCCGCAATAAAACACACGTTCCATATTCAGCGGCAGGATCATCGGCGGGCTTTCTTCATCCTGCCCGGAGAGAGTCAAGCCTGCGAGCGGCTGCACTTCCTCGGCGAGCTCCGCAAACAATGTGGGAAAAAGAAATTTCCTTCCCTGCCGGCTTGAGCTTCCGTCGGAGCGCACTCGGGAAAGTTGTTCAAGGGTCTGTCCCTCGACCGCAATAATTATCATTTAGTTGCCGGGGTTGAGAGATCGCGGAGCTCGGGAAAAGGAGAAAAGTAGGAAATTTTGCAGCGGCACGTCGCGGATCTGTTCTTTTTTAAATCGATGTGTAATGTATACAGGTTGACTGCTCGGGCAGAGAGGATTCGCCTTCTGCTTCTACGTGTCCGTGAATTTTCAATAGGCTTTAACGTGATTGTAATGACAAGGGAACTTGAGAATACATACTCTGGTTCTGAGGAGTGCTGAAAAGGAGTAGTTAGTTATGAGATTGACTAGCGTAGCGATCAAGTGTGGCTCACAGCACGTTTCAATATCATTATTACTAACTAATAAAAAAGCAGTTTCGCAAAGACTTTTAATTATCATAATGAGTTTATTCATTATTTTGTTACCGAAAAATGTTGCTCAGCAACAATGCGATACAGTTTTACTGAATTAATGAGCTTTCAAGCTTCTTTGTTCTACTTTATTTTCATTTTATTATTACATTCCTCGCTGCAGTAAAAAGAAACCTATAAATTACAATGACAGCAGCAACTAATAAAAGATAAAAGAACTAAATTAGTGCTACTCAGGTCAGCAACATTCCCAAGCAGTTTATAAATTAATAAAGCAACGAATAGGAAGTGATTAAAAAAAAAAAATATATATAATATTACTTTAAAAAGTTTTCAGTTTCAAAGACAAGCGAAAATTCATCCCAAAAATTACGAGTCCCCGCCAAATTTTCTCGTCTCTCCGCCAAGAGGCTTTAGATTTTCGCGGCTGGTGATAAGCGGCAAGACTTTAACTCCACGAGTTGCATTTGCCGACAGGCAAGTTTTAATTATACGTTGACGATAGCTATCTTATCCTCCTCCCTCTTCCTTGCGAACGATAAGCTCGTATATAACTCGCGAAAGAGGAGAGACACGAGTTCGATCGGTGTGCAAACTTATATTAAGTAGGCTTCCGCGCGAACTTTGGCCGAATCCCTATGAATATTTTAGCGACTGCATGCGCAAAACTTAAACCGAACGCCGCGCATATTGGAATCCTGTCTACTCGAACGCTTTAACCCCCTGCTTCTTTTCCCGAGCGCTAACTCGAAATTGTAAATTTGCTCCTGAGCAATTATATCTCGAAGCTCTGGCGGCCTTTTACTTTTCTGGACGCACTGATTTCACGCCGCTCTTCCACACTTCTGCAGAGGAATCTTTACAGCGACGCATTTAAGACGGCTGCATTGTATTGCACACGATACGAGGAAATTTCAGGCTGAATATTTCACAAGAGCTGTCCTGTTTGCTGCGAGAATCGCCCGTAAGGCGCAACGCGGCATCGATCATTGAAAACATGACGCAAAGAAAGAAAGACCGGGAGGGTCTATTACGCCAGCGGGGCAATCCCAGCGGAATTCAAAATACCGGATGCACAATTTTTAACTAATTTTTGGCCAATTAATTACCACTGGCAAAAATTCCTGACCGGTTCCGGGAGCCATTAGCACCGGCGTCCGCCAGCGAAAGGCTTACGCCAGCAGAGCGTGCGGCCATAACTCGCACTTTAATCATCGAAAACAGATAAAACAGAGCTAAGAAAAGAGTTTCCTCGTGGCGGGGAAGGCTGCATTTTGTGCAAGTTACACTGAGAGCAGGTTCGTAATGAATTTGAGTGAAATGAACGACCGCAATTTGGACCGTTAGCTTCGAGTATTTATTTATTTAGCCAAGACCATATTTGTTTAGAGTGTGCTTTCGCGGCCGATATCTCGTGCGCGAAATCTCGTTTCGCGTGCGCGAAAATCACCAAGAAGTGTGTAAAAGATGTACCCGCCCCCGAGTGCGGAAAGCCATGTCCAATGACCAAAATGATTATTTCTTTATAGTAATTTTGCATCGAAAACGAGGGAAAACGATTCTCCACACTCGGAGGAGGCTTGGCGTCATTTCAAATGACTTGTCGAGCCAAACATTTTAAGCTCCTCTCATCTGTTTTCGATGATTAGAACGCGAGTTATAGCCATGCTCCGCTGGCGTGAGTCTCGCGCTGGCGGACACCGGTGTTATGGGCTCCCTGGTCAGAATTTTTTGCCAATGGTAATTAATTAGCAAATGATTAATTTTAAGTTTAAAGGTGGTCAGTATAATATTTTTTTTATTTTTGAGAACTTGTCGATTGTAAGCTTTCGGTTGGCACTTTCGAAGCCAAAACCAAAAGTTTTTAATCGTGCGACTATCTCGTTTGAAAGTGGACGCCGAGCTAAAGATTTTGAGCCTTATTTGATTTGTTTTCGATAATTAGATCGCGAGTATGCTCCACTAACGGACACCGATGCTGACGAGCCACCGGCACGGGTTAAAAATTATTGCTAGAGGTAATTAATTAGCCAAAAATTAGTTGAAAATTATGCAGCGGTTTTCTTGAATTCCGCTGGGATTGCTCCGCCGGCGTAATAGACCCAAGATTGGGAGCTCTCGAGCGATTAAGGAAAAGTAAATTATTGAAAAGAATCTTTGCCTGGTCGTAAGCCAGCACGCTCGGTCGTCCGAGAACAGCTTACTCCGCAAATGAACTTTTTGAGAGGCAGAAATCTACAGGGAATATTTCGAGCTCGGCGAGTCTTTCCCAGGCCAGCGCTGAAATTGGAGAAAAAAAAAAACGCAAGACCTCGTCGCGCCTTATTTCCGGCAATTCTTGAGAATTATCGCCGGATCCGCAAGCAAGAAGAGGACGAGCAGTCCAGCCGGCGCCTGAGAAATCGAGGAGCCCGCGTGCTTTAGGAACAAATCGCCGCAGGCTGAAAAAGATGGCAAGACACGGCCGTGGCCGCGTCGCGAGAGCTGCTTTCCGCGGGAAACGTACTGCCTGACGGTCATTTTTCCTTCCCCCTTTCGCTTTTTGCAGGGCCGGGGGGGTCGGATTACTCGCTTCTGCTCGGCCGTTTGTTATCTGCCCCCGTCATAAGGTGCCGGGGACGTTTTTGCGCCCTTTTTCAACGCCGACGCTCTGCAAGGCGAGGCGCTACAGGCCGAGAGCAGTTATGCGCATTTGCATGAGCTATGCGGAGAACGTCGTTTCGGACTTCGCCTTCGAGGTGTTCGTTAACGGTGTCAAGTGGTACTCTTTTGTGGTTTGTATGCAGCCTCGACGAGTATTCAATTAGTGCGTGTTTTCTATTGGATGGTTCTGGTGTATAACAATCATTTGTCGACATCTCTAATGCCATTGCGAAAACAGTACTTTTGTCAATTCAATCCTGAAGACTGCGTGAAGTGCCACGGGAGTAGTCATTCACTAATCGAGCTTCCGTTATATCCATTGCGAATCCACAATATTGCCGAGTATAGATTTGATTAAATTAGCAAAACGAGATCATTCTGATTATAAAAATTAAATTGGTTTATCGCGTCAATTACAATCACGAAATTTCAACAGCACGTAAAATAAAATCTATAATTTCCAGGTGGAATTTGTTGAAACGCCTTTTTGAATTCTTCTCAAATATTTTTAATTAGATTTCAGTGTTGAATTATTTAAGAATCTAGAAAGAAGATCCCAGCGGTTAAATTTCAGCTCAACTACTAAACTAGTCGAGGTCTCCTTCCACGATGAAAAATCATAAGCAAAACCTAATTAATTTTGACTTCTCGTCATTTTCCGAATCCATTCCTTTGGACCTTTCCGTGGATAAATTATTTTTAGCTCAATAAATGCTAAACCGATTCCTGTCCTTCTACGCGCCATTTTCAATAAATTGAAATAAAAAAAAAAAACGAGCTCGTCGGTTAATACCATCATTCCGCGCAAGCCGTCTTATTTTCGCGGCGCAATCAGCGCTCCGATAATCAGAGTGCATTCGCGCCGATGCGATTAAAAATTCAAGGCGGCTCGACTCATCGATCAATCGGACGCGCGCGTCCGCCGAGACAGCTGGCGCAAAATGCATCGGCGCGCGCGCCTCATTCTCGCGACTCGGGGCTGCTTGCAGCTTTTTCGACGCGGCCGCCTGTCACCGCGAGAGGAGTTCCAAACGAGTTTTTCAGGCGCCGCTTTCGCCGCTTTCTCGCGCTTGTTTTTCATCGGGTGCCACGGCTCGGCGCGTCCTTTTCTCCCGGCGACTGTCTTCTTCCTCAAGAGAGCAGAGGAGCATTGACTGGCAGCGCGAGGAACTAATGGACTTTGGCTTTGGCGAGGATTTTCGAAAGTGACTCGGCGAGGGCGAAAAAATTAGTTTGCTAAAATTTCGCGAACCCTGTCGTTGCTGCACATAATAAAGAGTCGATGTTAAATGCAACGGAAACAGAATCTAGCAGCAGCAGCAGCAGAAAAAAGGCTATTACTTTGTATATTTGCCTCCAGTTTTATATAATTGGACATTAAAATGAAAGTTACGGCGCGCGTATACAGTACGTACCGCAAACACTGTCAAGTCGCTTAAGAGTTATGCAACAGAAAAGGCATACATAGTATATACTGTCTGATTAAATTCTCTCAAAAATTAACGTCGTTAAACGTTGTTATTACGCAAGGGAAAAGTGGATTTATACCGTAATTCCCGAATCTCATAAAGATACCTCCGTTTCTGGTTTAAAAACAGTTCAGAAAGTTTAATGAAAGAATTTTCTCTTAAAAAAGTGATGGCCGGATGCTGCGAAGACTTGAGCATTTGCTGCATCCGCTAGATTTGAATTTTCATAAATATTTAACACTAAAAAATTGAAATTAAATTAAAATACTTAAAATAAAAGGGTTAACATTTTATGTTAGGGTAAACATGTGCTTAAATCAAGTAAAAGTAAAATGCTGAAAAATAGCGCACACATAACCTCAAAAAAAGAAAATAGTACGCGCGAAGTGCGTTGCATTTTACTAGCTTCTCAAAGAAAATAAGGCCGCTTTTATCTGGCACATTTAGAACTAAGGTGCCAATGTTACACCGTGACAGTCTAGATGTTACGGACTTGCTAAGAAATTGAAAAAGTAGGTTTAAAGGTACGCCCGGCGCCGGGGAAAGTTTTGCGTTTAAAATTCGCCGAAGTGAGTCGTCGCAGCTCTAACCGTCAGTTTAAACTTTTAATGCACTGCACTGTCCGTGAGAAAATTTACAGCGGCCCTCCCCGGTGAGCATTTCTCCGCGCGGAGATAAGAAAAGTGCAGGAGCGGCTCTTAAAAGCTGCAGCGGAAGCAGTCGGGGACCGAGAGCCGCGCCGAAAGCCGTGACAGCCGATCGCCGCCGCCGCCGCTGACAAGGGCCTGCGAGGCTCGTCGGGCGTCGAGTGGCCCGCCGGTCGGCCGATGCGGTCCCGGGAGGCTCGATCATCGCGGTGCGCGTCAGTCGCGTGTCACGCGCGGCGAGCCGCTGTATTAGCCACGCGTAATTGCATTATTGGGATGCGATCGGGACTCGGCGACGTGCACCGCACGCCGAGCGGGCAAAAATAATCTCCTTAGCTCCTCGGGGCGATGGAAGCAAGCAATTTTTATCGCCCGGAACGTAAACGGATCCCAGTCAATTGCGGAGCGAGATTTGCTGCTTTCCAAGGACTTGTTTTGAGAGCGTCTCGGCGCTCCGCAAGCTGACTCGAAATCTAGAAAGCAGCAGACTCGAAAACGCAGATCGGTTACCGAATGGCTCAATCAGCCACGCGTCAGCAGCTCGCTCGTACGCGAGCGCGCGCAGAGTTATCAGCCGGCTGCACGTGAGCGTGCAAAAGAGCTGCCCGACTCCGACGATAGGGCGAATTTCACGAATCCACTGCCGGGACGGCCCTCTTACAAAGAGGCGAAAGCCGCACCATTACACTTCACTCGCGGCACTGCCCCGGATGAAAAGATAATTAGCAAGCAGAACTTTTTATCCTGATTATGCGCGCCATCTACAATTCACGGCTCGCCCGAAGAGAATTCCTATTCGGATGAGCACAAAGTGGCATTAAAGATTGAACCTGTCCGAGCCATACAATTTTAACTGTCAGGGCAATAATTGTCGTCGTTACAGTTCGCCAGAAGGACTGATTTCAAGATTTACGATCGCGAATTCATGACACAAATTTATGATTAATGAAAACTATTATATGATGACGCGATTTAAATTAAATGTTGTCTGAAACTTTAATTTCAAAGTTTTACTATAAACATTATATACATGCTAAATATAGCGGCCGTAAATTTCGCTGAGCTGCGCATTTTCAAAACTTATTTCCTAACCAGTGTTCATTTCTCCAAGTTCATTATGGAAGAAGCGCCGAAGAGCCGAAGAAGAAGTATTATAAATGGCAGTTCCCTGCGATCGATCGAGAAGCAAACCATTGTTTCTCAATTCTCTTTCGGCTTACTCAGGCACAATGCGGAATCTTGTTTGCTTTACTGGTTTTTCCCTGGAAATAATTGCAAGAGGCATCGCAAGTCTACGAAGCCCGTTGAAGCATCTCTTTTACTCATAATAATAAATAACGAAGCATACTTTCGACTTGGCTAACAGTAGGCTTCCGAGCAACAAGCTCGAGTGACAAATCCGTCAGGACAACAAGCGCGAGAAAAAAAGGTCTAGTAGTCATCAATAGCTCGTTCCCAGGCAGTATTTATTAGGCTCGAAGGGGGGGGGGGGAGAAGAGCCCTCCATTCTATCGGCCGACAATGCAGGCGCGTTTCAGCCTCGAAGCCTTTATCCCCTTAAAATTTCATCGGCGCGCAGGCAGACGTCGGCGTCGGGGGCGCGCGCAAAAATCATTGACCGTCGCTCGGAGAGGAAGTGGGGGATTTAATTATGCAGACAGCTGCGCCGCGATGAATTCATGGCGAATGCACTTATGCCCCGGCGCGATCCCGTAATGCATTCTCCCGCGAGAGAGAGAGAGGAACCCACGGCGCAGCAGAGGGGTTGGGAAAAAGGAAGCAATCAGCGGGCGCGTGCGTCTTTGACTCGGCGCTAATGCCGGATTGAATTACAAGGATGGGAACCTTCCTCTCTTCCTCTCTTTGCGCCTTATCTGGCGGCAAAGTCGCGCGACGCTGAACTCGTAGACAACCGCCACTGACTCACGCAGTTAACCTTCGAATAGTTTTCCTGCTATGCGGCGCTCGCCGCTCTTTCACAATTTTCATCCTCGTCGGCAATTCTCGTTCGCGCTGCTCGCTCGCGAGATTAATTAAGATTGCAGGACAAGTCGTTAACTATTTGTCTTATTTATAGTCTCGAAAAGCACGCCAGCTCGTCAAGCTTCTGCGAGGGAACGGCGGTGTGAAAAATTTTCAATCTTTTCGAAATGAAGGAAATATTGCGCCTTGAATAGTCTTTGAGGAGTCGAGCGGAAATGGAGGGTACGAGGGCCTGGATGCGCTGAGGAATTCAAGAGCGGAAGCAGCCATTGAGCGCGGCAAAATAATGCCGGCTCCTCTGAATTGTCTCTACTTGTTTGCCTAATGCGTCATTTAAAGAGGGAAATTCTCAAGTGAATTTGAGATCTTTTTTAAAAGCACTCTGCAGTCGTTGGTCGGATAATCCGACTTTTCGTGTTTTGATTAAACAAATTTCCCACGATATCTTGATTGCTATAAATAAATTCCATATGGCGCACCTCAGACAGAGAGTTAACCTGTGAAACGAGCGAACAGACTGCTCTCAACTTGGTTTACTTGTCGTATAAGAAGCGCAGCCGCTGCAGCGTCGTTGGCTTGAGAACCCACGGGAGGCCTACTATCGCATTCTCTTTTGTGCGGATTTTCGCTTGCAGAAGTGTACGCTTCTCTCGCCTCGGCTTGCTTCCCCTCTTCCACAAGCGCAAGTTAGATAAAAAATTATTTATTTTCTTATTTAGTTAATTTATGAAGAAAGCCAACGTTGTAGCGGCTAACCTTAAAATAGTCGATTTATAGAAATTTTTCCAGCCATTTTCATTCTGCTTTAAAGTCCTATTTTAAAAGAATGAGTCGCCAACATCCAGCGTTGTGATTGGTTGAGCATGAAAAGAGCGCGAAAATTTAAAGTTTTGTCTCTAGATATGTATTCGAAAGAGTTATAATACCTTACACGGAATTCATCTAATTTTTTCTACGATTTTTTTATCTAATATGATTGTTGATAATTTGTTAAATAATTTGTCAAGTGAGAAATATGACTTCAAAAAGATTCTATAACCTAACTTTATTGAAGCACGCGCTGACAATACATTTTCAAAACTGCCGTCGAGGACTTTAAGTCTAATTTCCGGATTATTCAGTTTAACAAAAAATAGAAAATTTGAAAATCAAATTACCGCAGATAGTGAATAATAATAAATGTATTAAATAAAAGAGAAGTACAAGAAAGATTACTAATATTTAAAAGTAATTGATACCATTGAATTATTTTATAAACTAAATTTAGAACAAGACATTAAATATCAAATCAATAATTTGAAATTAATAATATAAAAAGCCTTGATAAAATTCTTATTGATTTCATTAATTACGTGTAAAATAAAGTTTTGTGTGGCTCGCGATTAGAATTAAATAAAAACAATTATAAGTATAATATATTTCATGTTATTTGAGTTAATTATTGGACAGTATTATAAATTAAGCGCGCGTAGCGCACAGGATGTCGGTAGTTTCAGAAAATGAGTACACATCACTGAGAAAAATACCTTATTAAAAATTAGCATAGTCTATCGCAATCGAAGGATAAACTTGCACTATTCTGAAAAATTACTATAATATGTATTAAAATTTGATAGAGCTCTGGTAAAAATTAATATAGTTCTATTAAATTTTAGTACAAATTATAGTCATTTTTCTGGATAGTGCAAGTTTGTCCTTCGATTACGATAGACTATATAAATTTTTAATAAGGTATTTTTCTCCGTGTAGTATGCACATACTTTGTGTTTATTTATTCTTTAGGAACTAAATACCACGTATCTCGATTATTAATTAAATTTGTTGAATATGGAATTTGGTCAACGCGATATGAATTCTACATTGAAATATGCATTTGCATTCCGCTGCAGTCTCGCTTTTTTCCTCTTTGTTTCTACGTAATTTTTAAATATATACTTCAGAGTTTATTCTCCCTAGTAGAAATTTCACTCCATTTTTGAAGTAGTTAATGGCCAGTTTTTAATGGCAAAGTACTTAATGGCCAGAAAAGGAGAAAAAATGTGTACATTTTTCGCCCATTAATGAAGCGTTTTTTCCAATCTTTTTAAAGCATTAAAAATGGAATGAATTCTGCAATTGCTGTTTTTGCAACATTACCAAGCTAGTTTTATTGGCCAGTTTAGATACCTAAAAAAAGGTCTAAGAACTGGAGCGAGGAAATGGCGATGAGGCGAAATTAATATTTTTCTTAATTTATCGCGGAAGGACAATTACAAACGTTCAATTAGTTTAAGCTGCTTCTTTGCATTTACATAAGCTATCTATAGCATTAGATGCTTTTTACTACATTACTGAGGCTGAAGAGTAATAAAAATATGTGAGGTTATGTTTAAACTAGAAAATAGTCGATAACTGTATCAAAAAACGTTTCATTATAACCTGAAAACTGGCCATTTTTCATGGCCATTTTATAGTATGGAAAACGGTTTATACCGATAAATTAAACTTTGTCCATTTTAATTAAAATACGTGATTTTGCTAGTTTTATTTAGTACAGGAAAATGTAACAATAATGCACGCTGTGCTATTTATGGCGGAAAGAGTCGCCTTTTTCTTTAACCGCGGCTCGTATTTATCGCGCTTACAATAAAGCTCGAGAGCCGAGGGAGAAGGAGCAAGGGAGAAGAGCAAAAGTGCATCTGCATACATAGGAGCGAGATGATTCGCGGGAGAGTCCTCGAGGATGCAAATGGAATTTGTCTCGACCCCCTGGTTTTATGTTTCAGCGGAGATACGCCCGAGAGGAGAGAGTGGAGGAGCGATGCATTCGTAATTTTCTTTTTGCGGCGCCATCCCGAATTTATTTCAGTTATTTTCGCGTTACTATTATTATTACCGCTGCTCCGAAAGAGGCAAGAAGGAGAAGGAGAAGGAGAAGGAGAAGAAAGCAAAGTGAATGCAAATGTCCGCTCCGCGCGGGCCGTGCTAATGAAGCCTTCTGCGATTTGCGTTTAGTTTGCGAGTTCCTCGCTGTTTATATCATTTTTCAAAATTTATTATTCCTCCGTTAGCTTTTACCGAGTTTCTCCCGCAATCTTGACTCATCCGCATCGAGGAAACCGAATTGTTTTTAAGCTGAACCTTCCAACTTTGATGATAAAAATTCCAGAGCCGCGGGGGAACAAGCAAAAAATCCCCCAGAGTAACTAGAGGAGCGTCGCCCGAACGATCGCACGTCGAGGAGCCGCGCT
The DNA here is from genome assembly GCA_035582935.1 of Ormyrus thymus. Classification (NCBI taxonomy): domain Eukaryota; kingdom Metazoa; phylum Arthropoda; class Insecta; order Hymenoptera; family Ormyridae; genus Ormyrus; species Ormyrus thymus. Next base: position 4,717 of record JAWWEM010003172.1, on the reverse strand, counting down.
CGAGTTTCCCGGACGGCGCGTTGAGTCACACGTCGGAGTTTAGCGGGCGAGTCCCCGGTATGCAGATTAAGGTGTCGGTCAGCGGCTCGAGCAGCTCGAGGAATCGATCGCTGCTCCTCCCGAGCCGCGCGGCTGATTCATATTGCGCAGCTGGCCGTCGGGCGACTTTCCTAATAGACCCGCCGCCCGCTGACGCACGACGTCGGGAGTCGCGCGCCCTTGAGGCTTCGCGATGGACGACTATATGGCACTCCTGCCGGTGGAAAAGGGCTTTGCCAAATCGTTCCGGCCGATTGTTCGGCAGCGGCTAAATTCATTGAGCTTGGCTGCGCGGCGCCATTGTTTCCTCGTCTCGAGCTGTAAAGTTTTCATTGAATGCCATTAATAATGCAGGCGCGCGGCCCCTAAAAATCGTAAATTCCCGGCGGTTTACCTCGAGAGCCCAACAATATCTTTCCCGGCGTAATATCGGAATAATGTATTCCTTTAATAAACATAAAAGACCTTGGCATAAGGCGGAATATATATATTTCGCTCGCCGCCCTCGCGAAAAATCAATGCCCGCGCGCTCCGACGTAAGCACTTTATATGCAGATTACGCACGCGCCGCCTTAGAGCGTCGCTCCTTTGGCGAAGAAAAAAGGCCGCGGGCTCGAAATTCAGTCGCGCTCGCGCCCGACGTGTCCGTCTATCGGTCTTCCCTCCCCGCGAGTCGCGAAAAGGAAGAAAAACCGCCGAGAGCCGGTAAATTATGGCCTCTCCCCGAGTAATTCCCCCTCCGCTGCCGGTCCGAGGAGCGACCCGACGCCGGACTGCTCCTCTTTTTGCTTTTCAGGGAGCTTTGCGGACGAGCTGATTTATACGGCTCGCCGTCTTGTACTTATTATTCCCCATGAATTTATCGGCTAATAACCGAACGGGCGGCGCGGCGCGCTTTTGATTTAGCGCGCGCCGATGACCGGAAGCGATTGAAAAATCCCCCTTTGAAAGCTGCTGCCTGTTTATTGGAAAATTTCTCGCCCCGCTCGGAATTTTTTATCCCTCCGGCTGATTTTAAATCAACATTTTCCCTTCTATTTCATCCCCGATGGGCGAAAAGCTGAAAAGCCGCAGGTTTTCAAACGCGCGTATGACTTATTCCGGCACATGTCATTAATATCGAGGCATTCTTAAAGTCGGCAGGTCGGCCCTCAAAGAACGGAAAAAAACGGCTTACCTCAAGCCGAGGGAACGGCGAACAAGAGGTAGCTTTATCGTGAAACCGCAGTGCGCCGCAATGTTCTAAACGTAGGAAAAAAGAAAGGCGCTGTCCGAAAGCGCATTACAATTTTTAAGAGGATCCCGGGAGGGGAATTTCGACGCTTTTATTTACCTGCTGGCCGCCGACGCCGCCGCCAATTTATATATGCGCGCAAAAGGATTCTGGCTTTTAATTTTGAGGAGAGTTAAGAAGCAAACTAGGATACTTATAGTTACAGCTGAGAAAATCTATTCTAGTTACTTCGCAGTCTAGATTCGTTATCGTGCAGACTGAATTTTTTTTTAAGCTTCGCGAAACGCGCTCTGATGGCTGAAAATTCCATTTTGTCAATTATACTGTTTTATATATACAAATAAATGTAGAATACGTTCTGTTTAGGCAACTAAAAATTGTTAAAAAAGGTCACGAAAAGGGTACAGGTGAATAAGTAAGCTATGCTAATTAGAGTTGCTTCAATTCTAATCAGAGTTAATCTTTAGAGCGTTTTCAAGAACTTAATTGATGGATACCTTGATTTTGAAATTGAAAACGAATTTCAGGTCACTATCTAGTCTTAAGAAGCCTCCGAGAATACCGTATTCGTTTTTAATTTTTTGCTTTCATCAACGAAGACATTCTTTCGATAATAAAGGGGAGGAAGAAAAATTTATTCGGTTTTTCTAGAAGGATTAAATTTAATTGTTCGAATTCAAGTTTCAATAAATTGACTGATTACTTAATTAATCGCCCCACGTTTCCAGCAGCCCCGACGTCTTGAAAGTCGACTCAATCATTCGCCGGCGTCAGAATTCTCCTAATAATCAATCTAATAAAAAACGATAAATCAAGCTCGCCCTTTTCTTCGCGCGCAAACAGCGGACTCCGCCGGACAGGTTAATCGCGCAGTATGTCGTCGGCGAATAATGGGCTTCTTTCGGGATAAATGTGGCGCACCGACGAGGACACTCGCCGACCGAAGTGGTGAGGTTTTGCGCTGCTTTTTTCGCCCCGTTATGAGAAACTTTGTGAGGAATTAGCTTGCGCTCTCTTTGTGCGGCCTGTATTTTCGTCAAGGAGCGGAGGAAGCTCCATTAGGGGAGGTCGGCTTAGTTTGCGTTTTTTTCGGCAGCTAATCTTTTCGCGGTCTTGAAATCTGCATAGCTCTACGAAAATCCCTCCAGTATTAAGGTAGTAGCTGTACCCCAAGGTATAAGATCTATTAAAAAAAATTGTTAAGACATTTAACTAACATCTAATTACGAGAGTGATGATGTATGTTATAAAGTTGCATTTGATGAATTGAAAAAAAAATTAAAAAACTCAAAACTTTGATGTTGCAAATGAAGGTATGATTCACAAAAGAAAATGCTATTGAAATTAATGAATTTTTTTTCATTTTTTAATTTATTTTAGGGGCTTATTTTACTCGTTAAACAATTACCTAAAAACTGACCGGGACAAAATTTTGAAATAATTCATTTCAAAAAAGTAAACTCATTGTTTATAAATTTTTGAGTACTTGGGCATGAACAATTTGAGTTTATTTTTTACAAATTAATTATTTCAAAATTTTGTCACGGTCAGTTTCTACAGGTAATTGTTTAACGAGTAAAATAAGCCCCTGAACATCGAAATTAATTTACAACACCAAAGTTTTGACGTTTTAATTTTTTTTTTCCAATTCATCAAATGCAACTTTATAATATATATTATCACCTACGTAATTAGATGTTAGTTAAGAGTATTAAAAAAATTTTTTTAACAGGTCCCATATCTTGGGGTACAACTACTTTAAAACGGATAAATAAACAGTTTTTCAACGTACTTTCACGTTACGCTTCTTTCTAGCGTGTGCTGAATCTTCTTACTTGCATTCCAGCTGGCCGCTTTAACGCTCTGATGCACGCCGGCTTATTTTCAATAACAGTTTTAATGAATTTTCTAAAGTTCTCCTCGCGTTAAAGATTTAATTACACTAATTGCAATGCCGTAGAGATACATTCTTGGATGACTGTCTCTTGAGCGATAAATCGCGGCTTTCAAGGCTGATTCCAATGCATTATTCATGTAAGTACGTAATGCCCTCTTTAAAGAAGCAATTCAGTGGCCAGCGAGAAATATTCGATGATTAATGGCAGCCAGTAGCCAAACATCCAGCCTCCTCGGCCCACATTTTTCTCCCCGTTTGAAGACCGCGGCGTTGCGCAAGCGGCAGTGGCTCTTCTGAAATTATTCATCCGTCTTGGCCGCGAACAACGGACGACAACAAAAGTGGTCCCCGTAAAAGCCAGCCGGCAGCCTCCGCCATCCGCTGAAAAGGAAGTAGCAGAGAGGCGAAATTGCCGATTCGACGCGAACAGCCTCGGCAAACACAGAGCCGCCCCGAGACGAGCATTGAGAGGACCGGAGGGGGGGGGGCGGGGGGTCGGGGGGAGAAAAATCACGACAGACGAGCGAAGGAGAGGAGCGATGGATATGCTAATCGGACGCGGAATCCCCGACAATGAGGGGCTGTCCTTTTTATCGCGTCGCGGAAGAAAGGAAAGAAAGAACGGGGGTGGAGGGCGGGCCCGGCCTGCACTTTCATTAGTCTGAATCGACTACTTTCGGAAAGTGGCGTAAACATCAGGGGGATACGGGCCTCGATGCCGGCTGTGGAAATTCGTAAGACGCCGGCAAGTGGCTTACAATTACTTGACATTTTTATGGATCTCCTTGTTTTTTCCCCGTCATTACGCATTCAACGAGATTAATCAGTTTTTTTTTCAGGCGTTCATTTACAAGTCTGATTAATTCCTTTTTTTTTCAAACGGCACCGTCCAGTTTCTTTCTTTGTAAAAAGGCTACTACGTGCTCAAGTCAGGTTCGGAATTGTCAGTCGGTCTCTCAGTCGCGATAATGTTTTTCTTTATCGCTCGATTATTCAACTCTGAATAGTATCCGGCTTCACGACTAATCATTTGCTTTTTTCCCGAGCGGGCGAAAAGTGCTGCTTTCCCTCCCGGCGCCGAGTCGGGAACGTTGTATTTTCGTCCCCGCTAGGCAAAAGAATAGTACGCGCTCCGCGGGAGATGAAACGGCAAGCCCGTACGTCGCCCTCGGCTCGGGTGTCAATTTACGCGCGCTGTGAGCTAGCCAATGGTTTACCTCCCCAGGCGCGTAATGTATTATTTCACGTCCCCGCTCATTTCATTTATAAAACTAAGCGAGCTACTTCTCTGGCAGAAAAATAAAAAGAATAAAGAAGAAAAGCAGTCCCTCTCTCGGTCTCATTTGCTTCTCATTAACGGAGCTTTAATGCAGCGAAGCAATGCTACGAAAATAATACCTTCATCGCCCAGATAGCTGGAAGAAACAAGGCGAGAAAGGCAGTAGCCAAGTCGGAATGAAAGTCCGCGGGCACCCTGGTAGAAATCTTACGTAGTTTTTGACTAATGAATAGCCAGAAATGCGATTTCTGGTTTAGTTTTGACTAGT
>JAWWEM010003117.1:0-32775 GCA_035582935.1 Ormyrus thymus | reverse complement strand
GGGTCCTTTTTAAAAATTGCCGCGTCTCTATTAGAGTCTTACTTCTCGAATAAAAGATGGTACACGAAAAAGAAAATGATCAGCGCAGAAATAGCAAACCTTCACCCCCAGTAATATAGCCACGCTCATCGAATCCTTGCCTATAGACTAATGAGCGAAAAAACAAGCGGCAGTCCATACATACCCGGCTCCAGGTGTCCAAGGCACACGCCTCGAAAACTGATACATCCAATAAGGAAATACCCTGGTAGAAAATAGAGCAGTCCCGCTGGTTAAAATATTAAGCACTACCTAATTTTTTTAAGCTAATCACTAGATTTACATTTTCTAATTTCTGGCTAAGCACTTGTTAGTGAGCAGTGTGATAGTGCTGAAGACTAAAGGTTACCCTCTGTTGGTAACACATAACTTCTTAAACACTAATTTTTTAACTTTTCAAACTATGTTTTTAAATAAAAAAATATTTATTAATTTATGAATTAATTTATTTATTAATTTATTAACTTATTTATTTATTTATTTCTTCCCTTATTTATTAATTTATTTAAAATTGGTCACTAAATAGGTAGCAGCCATATTCTGCTACAAAAGCATGACGACAATACGCGATGCTTAGCCAGCGACTAGTCAAAACTAAACCAGAAATCGCATGTCTGGCTACTCATTAGTCAAAAACTACGCAAGATTTCTACCAGGGTAATGCAATGTGATTTCCTATCGGGCCGTAATACTCTCTCCTCAACAAGCCCGACATGTCGGGGCTAAACGGAAAATCGCATTGATTCGCGAGAGAGAGAGAGAGAGAGGAGGGAGCAGAGCCCGCCGGGGGCTCGCCGATCGAATCAGCGCCGCTCTCGCTTCCGCGCGCGCAGGAGGAAAATTAGGTTTTATCCCCTGCAGGCTCGCTCGCTCGGCTGCGCGCGGGAGGCTCGATGCAAGTCCAGAAGTGGCCCTCCGCATGTGGCAGTCCATTGTCTACTCTGGGCATGACGGGAGCGGGAAGTCTGCCGCTGCCGGCTGGCCCAGATGGCGCGCCGCATTATATTCATCGATCGCCGGCGCGAGAGCGGAGCGGTCTCGGTGCGTGCGGGCTTGTGACTGCGTCGATGGCACTTGCGATCGTTTCTATAGATTCTATAGATTCTGTCGTGTAGTGCGATCTTCGGAGCTGACATTGACTCCCGCGGCGGGAATTTTGACGTTATGAGGGCGGTGGCCCTTTTCAGACCTTCTTTTTTTCATCCTTTTTAGATGGGAAAAGTTATTTTCGCGTTATAGTACGGGGAATAAATTTGTGGGATATTTCATACAAGTAATAGCAGTAATATATCGTTTCAGATAGTAACCGAGCTTTTAAACATGAAATTTAGAGTTGGAAAAGTTATACTTTAATTGCTAAAACTATTAAAAAAACAATGATTTGTTTATTTGGTACTTTTTAAACTAAAAAACTAGGATAAAAATTAATTAACTCAAAAGTGTTAAAATTATTAATCACAAAATTGGATCCTGCGATCAAATACCGTCTTGAATACCTTCATCACATTGCAGCAAAGCAAATACACCAATATCAAACCACACACCGAGAAAAATCGCTAGTGAAATGTACTTAAAAGGTATAAGCAAAAGATACTGATTCTGACTCAAGTCAAATTTACTTGATTTATTAAGTACGCCACCGCACGTGCAAGACTGACAGAAAGAAAAATGGCGTTTTGGATTCGGTAAAATTTACTTACGATGTTTGCTTAACCTTTTAAGCAACTTTTACTTGCATTTAAGGTAAGTTTTACTAGCGATTTTTCTCCGTGCAGTCAGATAATATTAATATAATATTCCATTGACTTAAGAAGAGACACATTTCTGTGCGCAAATCCGCCTTTCCGAGATGAAAAAACTACGCTCGGAAAGCGTCCCGTCAGTACAAGCTGTGCGTTTTATTCGAAAGGAAAATAAATCTAAAATAGGAGTTGTAGTAAAGCTGCGGTCAGTGTCCGAAAGAATTTTCGCCGGTTCGCGCGTTCCGCGTACGCAGGCAGAGGCACATCGGAGCAGCCTCAGACTCAGCCAGTCTACGTGCAGCAGCCAGCGGCAGACTCGAGTTCTCTCTCTCCGGCATTTAAATGCAAAGTATCGATTTACCGCGCGCGCGCGGAGTCTTGCCTCCCCCTCTCTCTCTCTCTCTCCCTTCCTCGATCTCTCCTCCTACCTCCGTTCTTCTTCTTCTTCCGCGCGTTGTCTTTTCAGCCCGACTTCCGCAAGCTCCTCTCTTTGCGAGCTGCGTGTGTGTACGCTGAGGACTCGTGACTTGCCTAAGCGAATCGCCCCGAGAGAGAGAGAGAGACTCGCGGAGACGAAAAGAAGCTTCCAGGCTGAGAAGAAAGACATTTTCTAAATTTGCCATTTCGCCGTGAACTTTCACTCGCCAGAGAGAGGGAGCCGTCATCATTATACGAGCGAGCGTTTCGCCATTTTCCGGCGAGCCTGTTTATTCGCCTGCAAATTGCGCCGCGACGGAGAGGGAGGAGAAACTCGGGCGCACGACGAGAGCGGAAAAGCAGAAATATTAAGAAGCAAAGTATAAGTTCGAGGTATCTGCCGGCGGAATCCGAAAGAACGGAGAATGCTAGTTTTCAAGTGGCTCAGCTTGGATAGATCTGGGTTGAATTCAGAAGCTGCGAGGTCGTATCCATTACTCGCAAACATTCCCCAAGAGCAGTAACCTCTCATTTGAAGAATATAGATTTCGTCGGACTCGAAGTTTAATCTCTCCCGAGTATCTTTCCCTTTTTGTCGCCGCCGCGCGCACCGAAGCACGAGTCTTGAAAGGATTTAAAAAAACAAAGTTGCATGTTTCTTTTAAGCGGCTCGCAGCTATCGGCGCGCTTATTTACCACGGCTACTTTTCCGGTAGGAGTCCACTGAAAGGATAACAGTATAACATCGTTCGCTCGTCGCTCGTCGCGTCGACGCGGAATGTGTGCGGCTAAAGGAACGCCGAAGGGAGGTCATTGTTTCGGCAAACACATCAAGCCTGGGGTGCGTCTCGAGAGACCGAGGAATTGAAAGCGCGAGAAGAGAGGACTGAAAAGGAAAGAAAGAAAGGCGAGACGGGGGGGAAGAGAGGGAACGACTCCGGAGGTAACCTCGGTGGGCACCCGAGAGGAGGAGATATATAGAATGTAGAGTACTTGGGACAAACCCGGAAGAGAGTCTTCCGTCTCTCGAGGGGCACTAGGCAAAGTAGAAAAATAATTAACCGTGGAATATATGTACGCATATATATATATATATATATATATGCTGGCCGAGATAAAATGCCATTTGCCGCAGTGGCTCGTCCGGGTGTACATGTGCACATTCCGGTTGTTCCAGGCGCGCGCAGGTAGCGATAAACCGAATCCGAGCGAAATATTCTTCATTCCCCGTGCCGACTTGCGCGATGCACGCCACGACCGCGTATACCCTGCACTTTATTGTATTCGCAGTGCAGCCCGCATTCTTTATTGCCGTATGAAAGTACTCTCGTGCGATCTCTCTCCCCGCGCCTTCGTGTCGTTTCTTCCAATTCGCCGCGTAATGCAAATAGATTCGTGCGAACCCGCACCGATACTTTCCTCTCTGATATAAGGAGGAAATAGTACAACAATCTTCCGGGACGGAAGCGATCAATGGCTAATCTTTGTAGTCCGAGGGACATTGTTTCCCTTGTGTAGATGACTAATGCGGCACTGAGAATCGTGTCAGGTCGAGCGTGAACAGCTGTACGTGAATGATTTAAGAGTCCATCCAGTGCTTCCCAAGGATGACATTGACGAGACAATCGCAGCTCCGAACTCTGCTGGGACGGTATTAGATGGTATTATTGCAGAGCGGTTGTACCTGTTTATCAAGCCGTTCATTAATAAATTAGCGTCACGAAGATTAACGCCTGCTGACTTGTGAACTGGCGCGGATGTCCCATTTTCGGAGGTTGTCGCGAACAAGCGAGTTATTTTGGTCGGTAGCTGACACGGCGACTGAATATCGATTTCGTTCCAGTGTCTCTCTCTCGCTCTCTGTCACGTTTCTCACCGATTCCAATTGCTCGGTATGCTCTTTCAAAATTGAGATGCTCCGGTTAAATAGCTGGCGTGTGACACTTATTGAATTTTCGCTCGTCGAGGCATCGGAGATTAAGACCCGGCGGCTCGTGGAAAAACTCTCTTTGCGGTCGGAGAGCTTCAGGAGGAAGAATAGGTTAACGTCGGCCTTTTTAACGGTAAAACCGCAATGCTGGGCGCGCAAGAAAGAGCCTGTCTTCGCGAGAGTGCGTGGATATTTTCTCTCCGCGGAGCGTTGCCGGCGAGATGCCTCGAAACGAATCGGCCAGATTTATTATGCATTCCCGAGATTAACGAAAGCTATGAATATCGCCGATGGATTTGCGCCGTTAAGCTAACGTTTATGCTCTCCGCGACATTGGGCTCGGCCGATGTGGTATATGGCTCGCGAGGGAAAATTAAATTCTCCTCTCCGGCGGCGTATTATATCGCCTGGGAAGGAAGGTACCCCGGGTTTCTTTCGTGCGGGTTATTTCGCGAGGAGAGAAAGTGTTATATTTGCGTAGAAATCGATAACTTTGGTTTCTCTGCCCGTTCCAGATAAAATCATCGCTAAAAGTCGCCTTTGAAGTCATATTTTTCCTTTTATTAGAATTGCGCTTTTCGCCGAGATTATTTAATGGAAAAATTACCGTTTCCTTTTCCTGATGTATAATTAATCAATTAGACTTTAATATATACGTTGTAATTAAACTTTAATCTCTGATCGTTCTCGGTGCTTCCTCCACTGCTTTGTGAAAGTTTAAAAAATTAGAAATTGCGGAAATGTTTCTTTGAAATGGAATAATTGGGGAAGACAACATTAATCTAACCCATTTTGGTGAAATTCGACAGAATTCGATCAATTTCATAATGAAAATATTTTAGAACTTGAAGTTTTTTTATTTTTCACCATTTTTATTTTTGACACGTCTAAATTAAGGGCTTAGAAAAGAAATTTATACTTTTGAATAACTTAGATCTGACAGTATAAATAACAACAAATGTTAAACTTATTTTTTAACCGAAATATTGATTATTAAATCAAGCGTTTTGCCTCTTCAAAAAATGTAATTTTTAACCGATCCACATGGTGACAAAAGCCATTCTCTCACAAAATAGTCAATGAGAACAAAGCTATGCTTAATGGCTTACAACTCCTTACGTGTTTGCGTATCACGTACGATTCGAATCCAATAATTGTAGCTCGGGGCTGTCTGCTCTGTATTAGCCGCAGGAGTGAATAGGTTAGTATTAACAGATGATTTGAGAGGGACACCTTTACCTGCTTACTCCCCCTTTAAATAAATGTTTAATAGCCGAGACAAAATTGAACGAACGAGAAGCAACCGTAAATACAAGCATTTTTCCTCATACTTCGACATTTAAAATTCAACTCCGCCTTTGATAAGCTCGCAGCTGGGCTTCCCAGCTAGCCACCAGAAGCATATCCTGCAAATCAATCGAAAACACAGACAGCTCGACAAACGCAGGCAGAAGCCAGCCCCCCCCCAAAAAAAAAGTAAAGGGATCCGTCGTCATTCCGCAGCTGTCAAGTCCGAAAAAAGCGCCCGAGCCTTAGGCGCAGGTGTCAAGAAGCTCCATTAACTCCGCCGAAGATAGTCTCGAGTGTCCGTCGTCGTCGTCGCGGCTGCAGCCGAAAAAAGCCAACGAAACTGCGGGGGCAACTGCGGCGAGATCGGATTCTCTCGCCGATACGCACGCGGCGAGACGCACGTAACGTCCGACATCCGAGCCGCGCCGCTTACACGCCTTCGCGGTTCGCACCTTGCGGTCGCGCCGAGAGTCCTCGTCGTTCCTCCGCGGCGCCGCGCTTATTCGCCAAAGTTTATCCGACCCTCGCGCGCGACGCTTTCTCCTCTCCTCCGATCGTGCAGTCGTCGCGCGAGCTGGCTGCGCGGGGCCACGAGCGGATCTGCGTCTACCGCGAGGGAGAGGAGGACGACGAGCCTCGGCAATTACGTAAATGCGCCCTGGGCGCGGAGAGGAATATCGGCGCGCGGCGAAAGTTTGCCTCAATGTCAAGTGCGCTTTGGGAATTCCGCGAGGATGCGCGGTAATCACTTTCGTTTGGAGAGCGACGGCAGGCGTTGCTGCACGAACAAGCATAAACCTTTTAAAAAGAATATACGATTCCAGAAGTATCGAGTATTCTTGCGTTTTCCTTCGGTCGTAAAGCCCAGTTTTTATTTCTGTTTTCTTATCTTCGCGTACTGTTTAGTTAGTTATTAGGTACAATAAAGTTATCAACAGGAAGCGCTCTTAACTTTCATTTACGAGATCTCTCGCCAATGATTTTCCCTTCGGTAAAACTATATTCCAAGGCAGCAGTAGCACCATTACGTACACATAAAATAAGACGCGAAACGTACAGACGCGCGCTTAAAAAGCGGTCGGCAAAAAATTGCCCCGATACACTCTTACGCGAACCTGCTCCCGTTGCCGCTCGTTACGCGAGCGCCGCAATCCCGGCGCAAATAAAGATGCTAAAACGCGCCTTATCTCCTACGCGCCTCTCGGGCAAAGCGCGTACGTCGGCCTCATTAATGCCCGGCGACTTTTCGCCGATTAACGCGCGTAGAAATTCAGCGCCGCCTCTCGGCGAAAATGGGTTAATCAACGAAGCCGCGCGCGAGAAGGAAGCGACGTACCCGTGACCCGCGCTCGACGCAGGGCGACACATTCCGGGGGAACAAGGCCGCGCTCTTCCCGCGCGGACTCGATAATTGGACGGACCGGGTCATCGGGCTCGTGATGAACTTTCGAATTGGCGATTTTTGTTCTTCGTACAGGTGTTGTTTTCAGTTTGCCGCGACGTCGGCTTGCGAGCTAAGAAGAGAAAAGATTGAACTACATTTTTCGAGAGGCTTTCCTTCGGTGGGTAGAAAGTTAACAAGTTTGTTGGTGAACTTGTTTTCGGGCTATAAACTAGCCAGTCTAATTAAATGTTTAAGGAGAGACGGCGCTTTTATTATAGAATTTCAATTTCGCCGGGTGGAAACTCCCGTAAAAAGTTCCGTATATCATTCAGAGCGGAGCTATTTTAAATACATTATTAAGGCTCATTTCCCGAGTCTTTTTACAGATAATTCCTATAGAGAGGAATGTTAAGCAAGAATGATTGACAGCGCGAGATACGTTCCAGCGCCGCATTCCAGATCCGAGACTTTTTGGAAAATCGGACTGACGGAAAGTACTGGAGTGGGCGTGCTGCTCCGCGGCGAACGCCAGACCCTGAATTACTAACTTTACGACAGACGCCGCGATTCATAAAATACACGTCGATCCTGTTAAGATTATTGCGCGAAAATTCTCGGGTTTATTTTGTCTACTCCCGCGGCTGCGGGCTCTCGAGCGCGAGCGCAAATATTTTCCGGCGGGGTTAATAAACCTTTTGGTTCGAGGAACGGATAAGAAAAATTGGCAAAACAATGCGAAATAAACAAGATTTTATCTCGCTCAATCGTAAACTGCCGCGGTGTAATGAGCTGAATAACCGCGGCCAGGCGGACAGACGTATTTCTTTGCGGAAAATAAACTTTTCCGCCGAGAAGAACAGAGATGCAAAAAAGCGAAGAATTTCATTACGACGAAACGTCGAGATTTGGAGGATTCGCGCCGGAGTCTATAAATCCGTCGCCCCCGAGTCGAAAGAGCCGGCCTCCGCTCGGCATAAATCGAACGGGGCATTCGATTAGCACAATTTCCCCCGGGAGCCGCTTGTAAAAATGCGCGCCGCGAGCGTACGTGACGTACACGCGCCACACCGCGGGCGACGCGCGCAGTAGTCACTTAGGCCGGAGAGTCGAGGCGCGTCTCTCTGTCTCTCCGAGCCGAGTCGTAACGTAAGTTTCGCCGGCTCGAGACTGCTCGACGCTCGGCAGCGTGAAGCGGCATATCGGCGGAGAGCTCCTCTCCTGAATCGGCTTTCGGTGCTGCTCCGCGACTACAAAGTCTTTCTTTGATCGTCGGCGGCGTTGCCACGTTGCGCGCACACAGCACCGGCACACAACTCCAGGACGACGCCGCCGCCGCCGCCGGAGAGCCTCGAATTTCGTGACCCGAGAGCAGCCGCGCCAGCCATGTAAGAGCGCGCGAGTCCGACTCGAATCGTAATGTTTAACGAGCCGAGTAGGGCCGCGTGGCAGGCTGATGTATAGTGGAATAAATGAGCGGGAGATATTATTAAAGTGCGAGTATATAAGCTCGGACGAGTGGAGTTTCGAGTTTTTAATTTGGATTTTCGAGCTTTTTTAGGGGGGGCCGCTTATTTGGGCGCTCGGCGTTTCATTTCGATGCTCCTAATATTCTTTTTGACTTGTTCATAAAGCGCGTAATAATGTTACTCAAAGAGAATTACATCAGCAATAGATTGCAAGGGTCGTTACAGCGTAAAGGCGAAATTTCCGCGTTTAATCAAGAGAAATCCCGCGGCAGGGGCTACAAAGGATATGGCGATTCTGAAGAGTATAAATTACAAAGTTTGAAGGTTCGAAACGAGCGAGAGCCGGAGAAATTCGCGGGAGAGAGAAGTATAACGTAATACGGCCGAAGAAACGGCGCGACGGCAGAGGAGACGAGAGAAGGAATTAATCAATGAAATATTCATCAGCGATTGAAATTAAACGGGGAGTAGGGGAGATGTGGGAACTAATATTGAAATGGAACCATTTGCATCGGCGGCCCTCGAGAGAAGAGTCAATAGAGCAGAATCGCTTTAATTTTTCAAAGCTCTCTCTCTCTCCCGTCGACTGGAAAAAGTATAATACACTCCGCCGCTAATGTAAATTCTGCTCCGCCGCCGCCGGCAATTTTCGATATTGAGACTCGACGTTAAAACAACACGGGACGGTTATCAACGAGCATTCCTGGAGGTTCCAATCGCGACCGTTCCATCCAGATAAGAGCGCACAGCGGAGTGTCGAAACGCTTGTCCTCCGCGTAAGAATTACATCGGGCGCAGTAAGGCGGACAAAATCCACTCGAAATTCATCGAAAACCGCTGCACTTGGCAGCCAATAAACAATTTGCGGAATTACTCTCCCGTGGATCCTGTTATTTCTCTTTCTCTCTCTCGGCGCTCGGAAAACGACGGCGCGCGCGAACAAGCGACGAAGCGGCCGTAGCGAGAACAAGAATAAGAGTCTCTCCCCGCTGCGTCGTAAAAAGAATAATTATCGACGTCACGGCGCGGCGGCGTCTAATGCCTCCGTCCTTCATTAGACAAACGAGAGCGCGAGAGCGGAATATAATCGGCTGCTAGCGCGGCTTGCAATTACACTGCGCGCGGCCGGGCTCAGTTCGTTATTTTCTAGGATGGACGCGCGCGCGCGTCGCCCGGAGAAAGAGGGACAACGGTTTTCCTTTCCTCCTCCTCCTCCTCCTCCGTTTCTTTTTTCGCTTCTTTTGTGCCGGCCCGTAGTGCGCTTGGCCGTGTCATTATTTTTCGCTCGCTCGTAAACAACGACGCCGGACTTTGACGCGGAGAAAGGAGGATTTCCAATGGACGCATAACACCGAGAGAACGCGGCCCTGAAAGTAAGACTCGCCCGTCTAATGCGGGGAGAGCCGCGAGAGTGCAGGACGGGCTTGTATATTGGAAAACGTCGCGGATGTAATATCCTTGTGAATAAAATTAGTTTCGTGCGCGTTAATCTTTTCTATTCATAGCGTCGGGGATGGACCGAAAAAAGTGTCCTGCGACGGCTACACGACCGTCTGCACTCTCGGATATTTATAGCCGCGCGGCATAAATTGAGGTTTGGAAAAAAATGCGTCGACTAAAAAAAGAGCGAGCAATTCGCGTGAAGTGCCATCAATCTCTATTTACTTCACACAATTACCAAGTCACATTGCGAAAAGAACAGACCCTCTGTTTGCCAAACCGCCGGGGCGCTAACCACCGCGTTGCCCGACGCCTCCCGAGACGAAAAACTCGCGGACGAGGCGCGCGGGAATTATCAACTTTTTCACGTCCGACCCGCTTTCCGAGCACGGACAGCTTAATCCATCGACGTTTTCCCTCGCTCGCCGTCAATGGGGCGGCTTTTCCTCCTCGCCACCGCCAATAACCCGACGATCTCCCGGCCGCATTGTCCGAAAAACAAAGAGGCAGCTAAAAATACACGGCGCGCGCGCGCAATCGCTTACCTTCCCATCCGCGCGCACGTCGGCAGCGCGGCGGCGGGTTCATTCCCTCCGGCCTCGGTAGTCCGCCGCTCTCTCCCTCCTCCCGCTTCTCACTTCCAAATCGGTAATTCGACCAGCGTGTAATACAAGCTCGCCCGGCGTACGTGAGCGCGCGTTCAATTATTCGCGGGAGGCGCGAAAGGAGAGGGACGCGCCGTGTACGCGTACCGAGTGCGCGTACGTACGCTATACTTCGGACGGAGATAAAGGCCGGAGAGACGAGTAGTACGCGAATCGACTGGAAAAAATTGCGGCTGCGTATGCGTATGCGCGCGAGGAGCTTGGATGCTGGACGCGAGAAAAAACGGCGACCTTTTAAATTCGACGTCGACGTGCGGAAGGCTAATGTGTAAACACCCGTTTTAGACTTTTTGCGAGGCGCGTCGATTTTTGCGTCGTTCAATTGACGCGCTCGACTGAAAAAGGAGTGTACGACTGCTTCTTTTGCAGTGTCATTTTTTGCTCGACCTTTTCGCTAGAACAGTGTGAATTATCAATGTCATTTTAAGCTCAATTTTTTTAAATTCTTCTACAAAGAGCCGATAAAAAGGCTTTCCGTCGCGGTGAACAATTCGACGAAGCGATGACGAGCCGTCGCTCCTACATTTCCTCGAAGAATGTGTTTTTACTCTTGAAAAATCGGGGCCACCGCTCAATCTTGAACAAACAGCTCGACCAGCAGCCATCGAAACTAACTCCTCTACGAAATTGGACCAATTAAGCCTCGAGTGCGAAATAACGCACCCGTGCAGTTTCCTCTCCCAAAAATCAGCCCCGCCGCTCCTAAAGCTCGACCTCGTCACGTATTATACGCCGAGGAACTTCTCAGCGGCGTCCACTCTTCCCCCCCCCCCGCCGCACTTTCGACCGGACGGCAGTCGTGTCGGCCGCGGCGAGCAGCAGCGCTCACTTGATTCGCCGGATCCTTTTTCGCATGCGCTTGTCGTGTCGTCGTCGTCGGCGGCGGCGCGGGGGGCGGATTTAGCCTCTTGTCGAATGCTCGGGAGGCCTTTATTGAATGAACGCGGCCCCGCGCGCGGAGGGGGACTCCATTGTCCTCCGTGTGTGCGGTGCGGGACGCTTCGTTTGCCGCCTCTCGTCTCGCGAAAGAAAGGCCGAGGAGAGAGAGAGAGAGAGCCGCTGGCGCAATTACGGCGGATTCGCTCGTTTGCCCGTTAATTGAGCGACGTTTATAGAATTACCGCCGAGCCTCCTTGATTTTCTGCTTTTTTTCGGGAGCTGCTGCTGATGCCGGTATGCTGCTGGATCTGTGGGTTTTGGCGATTGATGCGCCGGAGATCGAGGATGCTTTTTTCGCGAAGTGTAGGTCGCGCGCTGCTCTGAATTCGGGGATTGTACTGAGAGGATGGCAAAGTGGCACGTATTGGTGGATTTTCAAACGTTCTTTTCAGAAAGTACTTTATTGCGCGCATTTGCTAATTATCACAAATTTCCTTCCAAATTTACGAAGGCTGAGAAGCACCGAAAGGTCGATTTTCAACTTTTTTGCCAGAATTAATTTGCGCCCCGTCAAAGTCCTTTACTGCAGAAATAGAATTTTTAATAGCCCAGATGCTCGCAAATCTTTCATTGGAAACATACAAAAAGAGAGAACCATTCGGCTTTCGCTGGAAAAGCAACGTTGTTTTTAAACTGAAGTAAATTGGACGTTCAGCTTGAAAGGCTCGATATTAACGAACGCCCAGCTTGCGCGCAGCGAATACATTTACAAACACTAATTCGACGGCAAATGAACTCAATGGTGACTCAAAGGATTTGTTAACGGACTGTTTGGCCGAATGAAAAATAAACATCCGGATTTCTCTGTTTATCCGCTCGGCGCTTTCCGGAATCAATCCCGCCTGTTTGGGCTCGCGTTATTATCAACCCCCCCGTGTCGTAATACCTGGTTAAAGTCTACCAATTATTCGCGAAAACTCGGACGCGCATTTCGTACGAGCCACTATAACGAGGCCACGACCGACTGCACTTTCAGCTTACGCGGCTCGGCGAAGCTTGTAAGTTTCGGGGCGGATGATATTTAAAAGTCCGCCGGCGGCGTCACGCGTCAACAGGATGTGCAATATAATTGAGAAGCGAGCACGACTTCGAGGAGCCGCGCCGTACGCGAGCTAATCAGCACGGGACTGTTTTACGAGCTTTTTCGAATTAGAATTACAAAGCCGCCGCGCATTCTTTCGGAAAGAAAGCAATTTCTAAGCCGCGCATTACTCGAATGTCTCGAATATTAGCACGCGAGCAAAGCCGCCAGATCTCCTATCGACGCTTCAACGACCCCCTACACTCCCGTAATTTATTACCGGCCCGTCAAACCTATCCGGCTCGCCGATGGCTCCTCGAAAAAGCGCGCGTCTGGCGGCGTCGATTCACGAGTCGGCGTATAACAAGCGACGGCGACTGAAAAATAAAAAGAAAAAAAGGGAAAGTGTCGTCGTCGCGCGGGGGAGGAATCCGCGAAATTAAAGCGAGAAGAGAGCCAGAAATATATACGCCTCGTCCCCGCGGACAAAAGTATACGATATTCCCGGGGAAAGGGAAAGCGCGCGGACGGGGCGGAGGAGAGAAGACGAGACTCGGCGCGGGGAGAGAAAGAAAAAGCCCTTATGAAAATGTCAAAGCGCCTCCTTTTACGAGGAATGGAAAGGGAGGAGGAGAAGGAGCGCGACTGCCGGCGCGCGTTTTCAAATTAAAAGAGGCTCAGGAAGCGCGCGCTCTCTCTCTCTCCCTTTCTCTCTTTCATTCCCAAGGCGAGATAGAGACAGAGAGAGAGAGAGAGAGAGGAAGAAAAGCGAGCCTGCGAGAGTTACGTCAAAGACACGCTGCTGCTGGATCTACGCGTCATTACATCAAAGGCAGTACAGCAGCGGCGACGCCGCTCGAGCACGACGATGCCACGAGAGGACATATTCGAGTGGAAGATCGCTGCCGCTCTCCGTCTATTCCCTTTTTTCGTCTTTGTCGCTCTCTCTCCCTCTCTCTCTCTTGCCGCTACATTCTTCGGGCGGCTCTTTAAACCTGGCTTGTTTTCGCCTCGCAAGTTCGGCTTTACGATCACTGTGGCTTTTTCGACAGCGTTTTTTACCCTTTACTTGTATTATGCATTCAATCGCTCGTACTTACGGGTTGAAGGAAAATTGGAGGCATTCTTTAGACACTCACCTGCAACAGAAAAACAAACGTTTAATTAGACTATAAAATTATAAAGAGGACGTACTTAATCAATCATAACTCATTATAAGCCCAAGAATATATAATATTTCTGAAAAAGGGATTCGCGGAAGCTGGAGATTTACAATTGGGTTATATCGTGCAGCTGCCGCTGCATATTTTTGCCCGCATCCTTCCCGACTTCCTGCACTGCCCTCTTCCCTTCCTCCTTCGTTGACCTATTTCTGCCGTTATTCTAAATGTGGAACGTGCGCTTTTTAAGGCGCTTCTGTCAAAGAGAGCAGTGTTTTTACTATTGCGCAGTGGCTGCGGTGAAATATATGACTGGGGAAAAAGTACTTTCGACGAGTGATTTAGAAACTTGCGCTTTTTCTTCTCAGTAGAACAAGTCGCGGGATTTCACATTGAATTCTCTTTGCTGACAAGCTTTTTAACTAGGATAATAAACAGGACATTAATCGCCACGTTTCAGATTCGCTCGATTCTCGTTAGCTTCTCCGGCGAAGCACTCGCTCGATAAGCCGAGTTTTCCCAAATCCCCATTAGGAAGAAGCCAATCGGGAGAAGGCTTCCACGGGGCACTTCTTGAAATTCGTCCATTAGGTATAAGTAAGCTCCGACTAACCACGGCGGCGGAGCTTTCACCAAAATTCTTCGAGCGCTTTCAGCCGGCCTTTCAATCTCCTTTCCCCTTAGGTATATACAACAAAGAACAATGGCCTCCTACACAGACGGCCGTCTCTCTCTCTCTCTCTCTCGATATTGCCTCGGCGGCGCGCAAAGAGTCAAGCGCTGCCAGTGTCACGCCGTAATCGAGAGCGAGCGAGAGAGAGAGGGGAGGGGGCAGAGAGACGCCGGCGTAATTCCGTCAACCGCAGGAGCTAATCGTCCGTCACGTGCGCGCGGCGCCCAGCGATCCGGGAAAATTCGAGCGCCCGGATACACTTTCGGTGACTTTGATAAGGGATCGACGAAGGGGGGGGGGGGGGGGGCTTGGAATGAAAAACACGCGCCGCCCGGTTATATTGTGCGGGAGCGGAGGGTGCTGTTTACGAGTGTGTGAAACGCTCGATGGATAATGTACAGTCGTGTGTGGGAGCTCAAGCTTTTGCTTCGGGCGTCGAAAAAGCGGAAATTATTGATGGTGATGTATGGATTGGACGCCGGGCCGAGTAAACAAATTTCCATTTCTTCTCGGACTCTTTTCGAGGCGCTTTTGGTTAATGTTTTCTTTGTGCTTTGCTTGGCGCTTACAATCGAGTACAACCTCGCGTTAAATGTCTCGATTTGAATATTATTTATTATTTAATTGAAATTTAAATCAGGCGTTGAAGCGTTCTTTTTTAAATGGCTGCGAATCTACAATGGCTTTTCTGTACTATTTTGAATGATTAATAAATCCCGATTTTCAAGTTCACTTGACCGGAGCAAATTCGAGGCGTTCGAGCGATTTCATTGTGTGAAAATTTGCATGATTAACTCGTTGCAAATAGCGAATAATTTCCTCGCTCGACTAAACTTCCTTACGAAATATTTTGGGATGGATGAGTTTGCATAATTTACCATTCGCCGGGATAAGCTTCATTGTGACGGACGTGTACTAATTGCGCTTAATAGTCTTTCTGGGAAATTTAATCATTTTCAAAAGTTAGCTCCGATGAATTTGTTTCTTCTGTCCGACCAACGAAATCGAATTAGAATCATTAACTTTCGCTTCGCGACGTTGAATTTCGCGCAAACAAATCAATTACTTATCTATTTGCGGAGCGCTACTGAAAAAGTCCGCCTTTTATCCTTCATGTTCAGTGGCACAAAAAGCAAGCACCCATTAACCAGCAACGCAATTATATCAGCCGGTCGTAAAAAAAAACCTAATCGCCTAACAACAAGCGGCCGTAGAATCGATTACAAAATAAAAGACACAGAGCCATCCCGTCCGGAGTCATCACACTTAAATTCAGTCCGTCTGCAGCCGTAAACAGCATTTATCCGGCGTAATAGCAATAACGTAAATAGCGAAGGAAATAAAAGCTCGGCGACCTCCCGAGATCATCAGAGCGTTTAGATGCCAGGAGAGAGAGAGAGAGAGAGCGCGTTTGCGCGCGTGCGCATAAAAAGCGAAGGCAGCTCGCTCATAACCCCCGAAAAAAGAGAGGCGAGAAAAGACGCCGGGCAAAAAGGCAGAAGGCAGAAGGAGAGACACGCCGACGACGTTTATACGGCACGAGCGGGGCTGCCGCCTTTTTGCTCTCCGCCGAGGAAATTCCGCGCCGTCGGCCGCGAATGTGCGCCACACGGCGGAGAGAAGGAGCAAAAAAAGGACGCCCAGCCCGAAACGATTTCCGGGGGTAAGGGACAGGCACCGCGTGCTTCGCCTCCTTTCTCGCCGCGCGCGAAGCCATTGTGCTCGGAGAGATGGCGGCTGAATGATAATTAATCCTTGGAGAAATTTATTGCGAGCGAGGCTTTTTCGGACGCGTTTACGAGGGCCCGGCGAGCCTTTTTCGGCAATGTTTTATCAAAATATTTTCCATTCATCTCGACTTCAGCGGGCGATTTACTGAATTTACGCTAATTGATCGACCCCCGCGTTCCCGAGTAAATTATTAGCCGGTGAAAGGAAATTTTAATTTCGCCTCTGATTAAAAATCGTAAAATTTGATTGAACCTCCAGAAATATAGCGACTTTTGCCGCGCCGCGCCTCCTCTCAAGAATTTACAATTAACAAATCGCAAAGAAGCTCCTCCTGGTCAAAAGGAGAACGGCACAAAAAACGAGAGACTCCCACTTCTGCCCGGCAAGCCAGGAGAGCCATTCGACCCAGAAAAGCCCATCGAGCGTCCATTGAAAAAGCGCCTCGTCGAGCCCGTCAGTCGTCGTCAGCAATAGTTTTGCGAGAGAGCGGCGCGCCACTCGAGCAGAGCTGCAGCTCGAGAAGGAGCGAGCCGAAAGCGCGCCGTCAGCTCTTTCCCCCCGCTGCGGCCGCCCTT
Source organism: Ormyrus thymus (assembly GCA_035582935.1). Lineage (NCBI taxonomy): Eukaryota > Metazoa > Arthropoda > Insecta > Hymenoptera > Ormyridae > Ormyrus > Ormyrus thymus. The sequence goes on along the minus strand of JAWWEM010003117.1, from coordinate 16,303 downwards.
CGCGTCCAGCCGGCCGCGTTGCCACGTTTATTCGCAGCCGGCTCTCGCTCCTCTTCCTTTTTCCTTCCTCGTAGCACGCCGCGGCGGTTCGGGTGTCGCGCGCGCACGAGCACCTGGCCCAGGGGTGGAGGTGCGCGGCAATTAAGGGCTCGCTTTCGGCAGCTTGCGGCTGATCGAGAGCTGGATCGGACGAAGGAGCTGCGTTTTACGAAATTTCAAGAGCCGTAAATTCTCTCGGTTGTTTTTTTCGTTTCTTTTGCTCGGTAAGTGAATAGCTCGGACAGGGGAATGTTTGCGGCATTGAGCGAGTAAGATTTACACCATAGGCCGGAGGAACGAAAGCGAAGTAGGCAGAGCTGTAAATTTGCGACGCGGGCAGGACGCTCGACGCGGCCCATTATTTTTTTTAATCTCGCTCCGAGCGTAAGACGGAGCTTCGCGCTGAAAAATTCATTTTCCGCAGTATCGATCGTTTTAAAAGCCAGCGACAGATTTAGTCGCGAGAAGAAAAAGTTTCGCGCTTTTTACGGGCTTCCACATAATTTTATAGCTTAGCCGAGGCGATAAGGAAGGCTGGAGAGTGGTTACATAAACTGAAGAAACAATTTTTAACTCTCAAATATTTACAGCGACAAAAAACATAATCTTTACGTCGGAATACTAACGATAAGCAGATTTCAATAAGCTACCGCGACGCTCGCCGCTTTCCCAGAGAAGCACTTAAAAACATTTTCTCAAAGTGTTGTTAAAAAACTGCTGTCACCTTTACTTTCGAACTACTAATATTTCATTCTCCCGGGCGGTAAAGCATAAAACTCTCTCGCTGCCGCCGCCGAAGTTTAGTGCCGACATAAACTAGCACTTCCCCGCCGCGGCGTTGTTTTCGACAATAATAATTTTGTCAAGCTCCACTCGCGGGCTCGAGAGCGCAAAAAGCCGAATCGCAGTCGCGCTCGTTATGCCCGCGCCGCGCGGCGAAAAACATCGCTCGGATAAGGCTGTGCAAAAAACGGTTAATCGCCGTCTCCTCGAATAAAAAAAGAGCGCGTTGCGCAACGCCGCCGGGGGGACGGAGCTGTGTGTTTTTCTTATCAGCGTCGGGCGCACCTTCAAGGTCGCTTTCCGGCTTCCCTCGTTACGGCGTCGCGATTTTAATGAGGTATAATTCGAGGAGAGCGCGCGACGCGGCTAAATCGCGGCGAATTACGCCCCCCCCCCTTCCGCCCTCCCCGGCTTTTAAGCCGGGGAGCATGCCCATTGATCGCGCGGGCGACTCGCAGAAGTCAGCTCTTTGTTGACGTTCGACGTCTGCGCGCGTGCTCGAGTTTGTTTTACTTGGACGCCCGGCTCGTTTTTTTTTCTTTTTTTTTTTTCATCCGCTGTTTGCGTTTTCTGAACTCGACGCGAACGCGGGCCCCTGCGCGCAGTTGCCGTAAAATAATCTTTCTTTACGAAAAATCCGCTTTGATGTTCGATTTTTCAGAGCTGTCAACGTTTCTGGGAGACTTTTATCGGATTCCCATCCCCGCGAGTTCTGCTCTGCGGATGACGAATGAAAAGAAAACAAAAAAACTGTTCTCGCTCGATCGAGGACTCAATGTTTCGGAAAAATTCGCCGTCCCCCCGCCGAAACGAGAAGCGAAAGTCGTTACACATTTTTATTCAAATTAGCTCGCCTCCTCCCGCTCGACGAAAGCTCCCCCCCCCCCCGACACTTCTAGCCGCCCGCGCCGGGGGCGCGACACTTGTCAGACGCGCGAGTCAATATTCGCCGCCGCGTCTCTCGGGCTGACAAAAGGGAGGCGAAAGAGGCCGTCGCCGCTCATCGCCTCGAGCCGGCCGTGAAAACGCCGAGTGCTCGCGTCCGATACGCAATTCGTCGGCGGAGTGTCGCGCTCGAGTTTTCGACGGAGCGTATACGCGCGCGCGCGCGCCTGTGCGCTGTTTTTTTTTGCGGGAGGGAGTCGATCGAACAAAGCCCCGTCGTCGCGTTTTCAAGGTCGGCGGGCGAGCTGCACCCACACCCGATTTGCCGCTTTTAAAGGCTCGGCGGTGAGCGCGGCGCTGTTTTCGTGTATATGCACGCGCACTCGGGGTGGAATGGAAGGCTGAGAGAGCGCGATTTCCCAGAGAAAACAGAGAGCGGCGGCGAATGTGTTGCTGCAGCTGACGGTGGCTTTGTGTGTTGTTTTAGGGGTGGGACTCTGCCGGGGAATCTACTTTTAACGTGTATTTGACGATTTGTAGAATGTAACGAGCGACTGTGTGGACGTTGAGGTGATTTATGTAGTGTTGTGGGGAATAAACCTGCGGAGGATCGACATTCTTATAATATTTTCCCCGCGCAAGGTGTTGTAATGTACGTGCAAAAACGTGTATAATAAAAATTTTTCCGACATACTCGAACCTCGCGGTTTTGGGGAGACATATTGAATTTTTTGATATAAATTTCATTGAGGAAAAATGCGACCTCCGCGCGAGTACGGTAAAATTATTACACGCATTTCTACAAAAAGTGCCCGAACGCGTCGGAGGGTATAAAAGGTTGAAATTTTTTCTCAGAATCCTAATAACGTAATTGCGATCCTTCGCGCACAAAAGCCTTCGCCGTCGACGAAGACAAGAAGAAGAAACGGATCTCGCGCTCGAGGGAACAGAGAGCCCGAGAAAATAACTCTGATCACTCGATACAAAGTATATCGACCGGTCGGGAGAAAAAGGCATCTCGGGCGTCCGAGGCTGAAAACGCTACTCATCGTTTCCTCGCGAGCAGCGGCAGCGGCATAAAGGCCTCGCTCTCGCGTCGATACGCCGACTCGGCCGCCGCCGCCGCCGCTGCCAGTATTCCGTTACCGGAGCGCACGAGGCGCACCTTCGCTCGGCGGCAGCATCCACTCCGCCGACCATAATGGAGAGCTCTCGGCTTTCTTGCGCGCGAAAAGTGGCTCTCCCGCGACGCGAGCGTAAGCCCGCATGCCTTGCTCGAGAGCTCCGGGCGATCGGAGGAGGCGGCCGGGACGATGGAAAAAAGCGGCGCGGATTCGATCGCCGATGATGGCACGTCGCCGCCGCCTCGCGCTTTCCTTTTTCGCGGCGTTCTCACGCGCGAGCGCGGCGGCAGGCTGACGGCGAGCCGTTACAGAGTGCCCGAGTGCCGCTGCGGCTCGTGCGCTGATTTTCGAAGAGGGTTACTGAATCGCGCGAGCCGGGAGTTTTCAATTTCGTGGCCGCGCTTTGGAGCTGCTCGGCTGATTGAGCTTTTCTGCCAGTATTATACGTCTGCTTTTGAAGCTCTAACGGATTTTGCAGGGCTTTTAAAATTATACGAGAGTTGGCTGTCAGTTTCAGGGTTGCCAGTATTGAAGCAAATTTAAGTCATGCAGCGTGCAAAAAATTTAAAGAGTCTCAATTTCAAGCGTTGCTTGTGCACTTTTTTCGTTTTCATGTATTACAAACAACTTCTCCATTCGACTCGAAATACAAGATAATGCTGAGCAAATAAAAAAAGTGTGCCTCGCCAGCGAATAGGAAATACAATATTTAAACAAACAACACTCGATAAAATACGATGACGTGCATTTCACAACAAAGACCGTCGCGCAGCCATAAATCCCCCACCTAAAAGCGAAGGTGCCGGGGAAAAAAATATCCCCATGACTGCAGAAATCAGCGCTCCCCCCGCTCGCCTCTCAATCAACAAAGACGCGGAAACAGAGTCCCGAGCCGCGCGAAGGTCGAGGCTTTTCCCTCCTGCGCAGGCCGAGAGCTCTTACACAAAAGCGCGCCGCTGGCCTCCTTCTCCGCGCGCTCGTGTGCGTGCGTGCGCAGGAGGAGGGGGGCGGATTTCTATTTTCCTAATAAGCTTTCTCGCGCGCGGCAGGCAGGCTCGAGGGTTCGCCAGCTGCCGCCGCGCGCGCCGATCGCCCGGAAAAGGAGAGCGCCGCTTAACGCGAGGGAGGCGATCGGGATTCGGGCGGGAAATCGGGAGGGAGAGAGAGCGGAAGTCGCTTCTCTCTCTCTCTCTCTGAGCTTGGAATTTACGGTTTTAATCCGCGGGGGGAGAGAGGATTTCGACACCGCGCGTCGCATTTGCATCGACTATTTTCGGAGCCGCCTCCTCCTCCTCCTGTTTATGAGGTTTCATGAGGGCTTTTTTTTCTAGTCGCTTTTTCGTGACGGCTTCATTACCGAGCGACACACTTTGCGCTTTACGAGCCGCCTGCTGTTCGCCGCATAAACGCCGCGGCTCGAGAACTTATCAAATTTTATGTAAATCGCGGGCGATAAAAAGATAATTTATTGCTTTTTCTCAAATTTGACCGGCCGTCGTAAAAGGAATGCTATATCCGAATACGAATGCCGGGATGAAGACGCGAGAATGCCCGAGTGTGCGTGCTTGCGTGATGCGAAGTGCGCACAAAACTCGATGAACTTTTATGCGAAGGTGTTGCGCGGGAATATATATAAAATCTGCATTAGCATGCAAATTTTTAAATTCATTTCCATGTTAAAGCTGTACAAAGCGTTTTATAAACCGAGCGAGATTACCGCGTCGTCGCGTATCCCTCGTCTCGACGCTTTCGCAGGCACGGCTCGAATCAAATTTCTCCCACGTACATTTATATATTATACGCCCCATGAAAAAAAAAGAGCCAGCTGCGCAATACGCGGACCCTCATTATTCATTAAGTTCGTATACATCTTTTTGCAGATTCCGGTAAATCACGCTTATTCCAGGAGCACGCGCCGCTTGCATAATCCATTCATCCGAGAGACGGGAAAAGCAGCGCGCGCTCTCCGCTCTGGCGGAAATTTCGCAAGAGAGAAGAAGCGGCGAGCCGGAGAGAGAGAGAGCAAAAAGCAGGAGGCCCGGAACCGCGAGAGCAAAAAGAGCGACAACAATCCGCAAAATCTTTTACGAAACTCGCTACCATGAACCTCTCTCCCTAAAGTGCATCGACTCCTCGGTGTTCATCTAACGTCGGACCGCCGCACTGGGCGTCGATCCAAAAAATCCGCCGGCACACGTCATATATATATACACACACACATCGAGAGCCGTCGATTGTTTCGCTGCACCGCCGGCTCGGAGCGCGGCGAAATAATCCACGACGACGAACGCGAGGCGAAAGGAGAGAGAGGAGAAAGAGGCGGAGAAAGAGGGAGAGAGACGTCTAAGGGTCAATGGACCCCGGGCACGTAAATGCAAGCCCGAGGAAGACTCCTCGCGAGAGAGTGCAGAGAGCCTAGAGACTCTCGGATTCATTTTTAGTGATCCGGAAGGCACCGTAAGGGGCCGTGACACCGCCGGATTCCGTTCGGCCGGTCACGTGAGTAATTACGTCGCTGTTGAAGCATCGGCGAGGGCCAAGTCCGCTTGGAAATATGAAAAAGATGTCACACGGTAGCGACGCTTTTTTTCGGCGCTCTCTCCGGACGACGCTGGAATCGCTCCGGAGAGATGCTTATCTGACGTGGGATCGGCTTTGACGACGCGGGAATTTACGATTCTGCTCTCGAAAGAATATAGAAATTTCAAGCGCGGGCAGTGTGATTTGTGAATCTCGGCATCAGCGGAACTGATCTACAGATGATCTTCTACTGCAGGATTAAACGTCTCGATGCGACAGATGGATACGCAGTACAATACGAACGCGCTATTATTTAGCGGCTACTCTGCCCGCTCGAGCTGAAGCTGAAACATCTTCCTTTCCACAGTCCCATTTCTAGTCTGAATTCCTTCGCGACGTAAATACATTGTCCGCGAGCCCCGTCGAACAACGTTATTTTATCGAAAGGCAAACCGCGCCGTCCGCTCCCTCGCAGCTTCGCGCGATTATCTTCAGAGCAAAGCTGTCTCTCTCTCGCGACACAATGTCGGCTCTCGCGGAGAGCGTCAATATTGACGAGGGCAGCGCCGTTTATCGCGTTTGACCCAAGGATTTGTCGAACGGTGCCATCGGCGCCGGAATTGCCGCTCGTTACCTCTCTCTCTCTCCCCCGAGTGCAGCTTGTACAATCGCCGTAAAAGTGCAGTCGTTCGCTCGCTCTTTTTTCTTTTCGCGCGCGCTTCCGCTCTCACGACGATATCTGCTTGTTCCTCGCGCATTACTTGCGCGGAAGAAGGAGAGAAGAGGGCCGAGGATCGCGTGCGGCGAATGCATAAGGACGCTGCTTGGCGAAGGGAAATGTTGTAGACGTTTTTTCGGCGACTCGCCCGCGAGAGTCTTATCGGACTGAACGGCTCCGCGTCGATTATCGAAAAATTTCGGGCGAGTATCGAGCGCCGTAATTTTACGAGCGCGGCGGCTTTGTTCGATTGGAGAAAAGAACGAGGCTCGCCAAAGAGAGATAAGTGCTTTTGCGTTTATGCCGAAAAACTGTTGTGCTCGCTGCTTGGCGCCTTATTATAAAATTGATTATTTTGAGGGAAAATTTTATATTCTCGTTTTTAATAACATTTTGCGTAATAGTCCCGAGGTTTATCGTAACTTTTAAAGTAACTCCCTCGACTCGGCTTATAAATCATCTCCACCTACATACCTGAAAAGGTTCCTTAGAATTGTGTTTTACTAGGAAGGTCGCCGAGATCATAATTTATCATCGCGTAATTGATTTACGCTCTTTGAGAATCTTGCAAAAATAATCTTGCGAAATCGTCCTGCTGCGTGGAAACCTGACAATATTTTGCGATAGCCCCATTTTGTATTTAAATAACTGGATCGCATATTTGCACCTCCAGTTTGAGGAAATCGCGATGTACCGTTAAATTCCGAGTAAAATTCTGCGCGTGGGCGGAACATTCTGTACTAATTCTTCAATTTACGTCCTTAATCCACCCATTATATTTTTGCCCTGCATTTTTTTATTATCAAATTGTCAGTAAAACAAACATCGCCTGGCGCTAAAACAATGCTCAAATAAGGAGAATAAAGGCCCTTCCTCAATCTCCCGCCGAAATCTCCGGATTTTTCGGGGAAGCGGAATTTATTCGAAGGGCAGATACGCCCGTCGCCGAGAGCGCTTTTGCAAGAATCCGAAAAATGTCGAATTTTATTGTTTCGCGATTGCGCGAGATTGCCGAGTGCGAGAAGTGCCTCTCTCGGAAAAGAAGAGAAGGACCGGAGAGAGAAAGAAGGAGAGCCATCGGTTGCAGGCACTGCACTTTAACCCCCCCCTCGGAGTGTCCCCGAGGCATTTCTCACGTCGTCGACTCCTTAAATCTCTCCTTCTCCCCGGGCCCAGGAACTCTCCCGTAATTTTTCGAGAAGCCGCGTCGCCTCCTTCGCTTTATATATATCGGAGATCGATCGATAAGCCGAGCTGCGCGCCATTATAAAGTCGGACATTAATCGGCGACAAATTCGTTCCCACGCCAAAATCTCTACCCGGTCGCGCGCGCAAAGCCAAAATATATATCCTAGTAGACGAAAACATTCGAGGCGGCGGCGGCGGCGCAGGAGTACTTGCCCGCCGAGCGGGGAGAGAAGGAAGCGAGGAGGACGATAAAAGAAGAGGGAGAGAGGAGGAGAAGTAGCTCGGATTTCGCCGAGGCTCGCGCGCGCGTCGAGCGGTCTTCGATCTCTTCGAAATCCGAGGGACCCGCGAGCCTTTTCTTCCTGTCGAGCGGTACTTTCCGCTGCGGTTTATGTTTTATTACGGGGGAGAGAGAGAGAGGGATATCGAGCTGCCCGGCGAATGAAGGGGCAGTGAAAACGAGAAGAGAGAGAGAGAGAGAGAGAGAGAACAAGTCCCAGGGACGAATGCGGCCAAGATTTTACGAGCCCGCCCTCGTAACGCGCCGCTTTATGCGACTTCTCTCTCGTTCGTTCGTTTTGTAATTCGCGGGGCTTAAAAGCCGCCCCGGGAAGTTCGGATAGGAAATTGGCTGTGCAAAAATGTAGCTTGAATTTAATGCGCCGGGGAGGAGGGGGGGGGGGAATATTGTGTGTGCGTTAAGTTGCTTGCGCAACTAGAAATTTCTGCGTTTTAAGCGGCACACCGAGCAGAAAGCTGTGCATTACGTCGCCCTATATAATTTTCGGAGGATTGCACGCGAGCGCCGTTTGGAATTACGTCGAATTTCACGCCGCGCGACTTTGATAAAATGGCCGGGGCGCTAAGTGTCAAATAATGGAGCCCGCGAAGTCGGAGGCTTTTTCGCGGAATTGAAAAACAATGTTGAAAATATTGGCTGAATGATCCTCTTACGGAATCTAATGAAAAGATCCCACCGAGAGCGAGTCGAGGCTTTAAATTACTTTAAATTGCACACAGAGAGCCGCGAGAACGATCGCAACTGTTTTATGCGCTATTTACGTTATCCGAGGAGTTCCTAGAAAGGTACGGTTTGACGAGGAAGAGGAGGAACAGCCAGCCTGGAAAAGCTCTCGAGTAAATTACACGAAATGTATACATCGTCTCGCTTTTCATACTTTGCGTTTAATTAGGCAAAAGTTTTACGAGCGCGGCGGGACGCGCGCGCAGATTTTTTTATTTACAGCCGCGCGAATAATTGAAGCCGCTGCACTTGCGGGTATAAAATGTGCTCAATATTGAATACCGAGGCATTAAGCATATTTAAAAGCCCGTAAAATATGAAAAAATGTGCATTGCTTTCTTTAAAGAGAAAGCCGTGTGGTGGGCGCCTTGTACGCCGCTGCAAATATGATCTTCGAGGTTGCCGGCGATAAGCTTTCTTTAAATTGCAAAATCGTGGCCGCACGACAAGTTTTTGAGGGAAAAGAAGGAAGGTAATGTACATCATTTTCAATTATTTTCACGGTACACTACTTTACAAGTGTAAGCATGATCCTACGCCTATTACAACTAACGCAAGTAATAAAATTTACGGGTAATATTAAGACTTTTATTGCGCTTATGTTACAGTATACTTTATTGATCCGAGTGATAATAATTTTTCTTGCAATTTTATTAAGATATATAGTTGATAAACAGATTCAAGTTCCACCGCAGCTTTTCTCCTCGAATGCACGAGACAATGACTGTAATTTATGCTGCTTCTCCGTTCTATAAAATCTAAATAAAGCACAAAGACGCGTAATTGGGACACTAAACCTTTAAGATAAGCAGTAAAATAATCTATTAAGCGTAAACGACTCGCGCGTCGGAAGGATCAATAAAAAGACGCGCGAATTTCCCGCGAACCTCCTCAGCCCTCAAACAAGAGTCGGTGCCGCTACCCGATCGAATCTTGGCCGGCATCCAATCAGGTCGAAGCGAGCCAAACGACACACAGTACAAAACTCATCCGGGAAAATCGGCATCGGGCGACGCTCGGTCTTCTTCTCCCGGGCTGCGCGAGTAAACGCGCCGCTGCTCCCTTTCTCTTTCTCCCACGTCCAGCTCGGGCTCTCGCGCGGCGCTCCTTCATCATCGGCCACTCCGCTCCCTCCGTTATTATTTTCCATCTCTCTCTCCCCCCGTCCGGCTTTTCTGCCGCGATCGTAAGTCTTCGAAAGGGCTAACGAGAGGGAGAGGGAGAGAGAGACGATCGATTCGAGACTTCCCCCGCTCGCAAGTCTAAGAATCCGATTACGAGCGGCGTCTTCCCTTCCGTCCGCCCAGCTTTAATTCCTCGCGCGCCGGACAGCAGCAGCAGCAGCAGCAGCAGCAGTTCGCCTTCCTTAGATTTTCTCTCTCCCCGTCCCGGGCGGAGAGCTTATGCCCTCTATAGGCTCTCCCCGTCCCTCCCTCCGTCCGCAGCAAGAAGCGAGACTGACCGCTTAGACGCGACGCGTCAAGCGCATTCCTAAGCGAAGTTAACCTTATAGGCGTCGAGAGGCGCGCGCGCATCCGAGAGAGGTTTTTACGCGCGAGAGAGCTGACGAAGCCCTTTTATTAAGGCGCTTTCGCTGAAACTTGTTAAAGGCGAACGAGCGACTTTCGAATGAATTAATAGCGGCGCGCGGGCGATTTTCTAAATCGTCGCTATTAATTTCCAGCTGAATTAATGATAAATCATTGTCTCCGATCGGCGAGGCAGGGAGACTCATGCCGGGGAACTAATCTTATCGGCCGGTTAAAAGTCCGAGATAGAAAGCGAGCCTCGGCCTAATACGGTTAACTGATCGTGAAAATTCTAAATGTGTCATTTCCTTAACGGGCGCGGATCAGAAATGCTCGTTAGTTATTAGATAACTCGCCGCGCGACTCTGCTTCCAAAAGTATAGCGTAATTATATTTTCACCGGATCATTAGTCAATCGTATTTTTCCAGGACTCTCTTCCCGTAACAGAAATGAAGCCGTTTGCTTTTCCGAAAAAAGGACGTCGAGCGGCCGTCGTGCGCGCAACGCCGCGCCTTATTAAATTACACTTGTTAAGAAAATCTTTGCTCTCGTGTACTGTATATCTCGGAATAATAAATCTCATTGCGCACACCTGTTTTGTAAAGCCGCGCGTGTCCTTTCCTATCTGATGAGATTATTAATAATTACAAATGACCATGGGACGCTCTTACCTACAAAAAACCACCGCAAAAACGAAAATATCGTCCTTCCCTCGCCGTTATCCGCCGAATTTGAGCATCGGGTTCAACGCACTTGCAATCTCGGGGCCCGAGAGCAAATTGCGACTCATCGCTCTCGAGGCGAGCCTCCTAAATTGTTCTCCTGCTACGTTCGGTAATCCGTACGAGTCTCCGCGGAGCCAGAGGCCGAATTTTTCTCTCCGCTCGTCCGCGCGCGCAAATCAAACAAAACTGAAGGAGCGACCTTTCGAAGGATGTACAACGCGTGGGAGAGAGAGAGAGCAGTGCACTCGGGAGAGCGTCCGCTCTCTCTCTCTCTCTCTCTCCCACTTTTCTCCGAAATCCGAAAAGAGCAGCTCCTATACCGTCGTCCCCGGCTAAGCAGCCTTGAAAATCCTCCAACTGCCGATACGTGTACGAGCCGCACACACGGGCGCGCGCAGCGGGCAGCGTTCGCTCTCTCGCAGCGGCAGCTCTCGGGAGAGGAGCAGCGGCAGAGCAGCTCGGCCGAGACTGTAGCTAAAAAGGAGGAGGAGAGCGCGACCGAGGCAAATATCCTGCCTGCCTGCCTGGCCGCCTGGCTCGCTCGCTCGTTCGCCCGCTCGCCAAGGCCTTACATAAGTGTAAAGGACGCGCGGGAGAGAAGCGGAGAGATATACCTACGGGTGCCCCCTCCCCTCTCTCGATAAGCGAGCAAATCCAGTGCGCATGGACTTTCGCCACGGAAACAAATCCAGCGGATTAGACTTTCCACCGGGACAATGGCTGCAGCGCGTGGGAGGCGGGGGGGGGCACCGTCCTTCGGGAAATATACGGCTGAATTTCGTCGAAGGGACAGCTGGCCGAGGCGCCCGTGCGTTGCGCCCCGCGTGCGTGACGACGACTTTCTTCATCGCGTGCTGCTCTCTGTTTTTCGGGGGAAGCCCCGCGAACGGATTGTCAAGCTGCGCGTTCTCGTACACGAGCTCGCTGGCTTTTCACGCGGGGTCCGGGATTACTTTTTAAATTTCCGGCTGAACGGTTTATTTCAGCGGGGAGGGGAAGAGTTTTTCGGAGAGGCGGGGTAATTTTTCGCGGGGGAGCGAAGGAGCGGCCAAGGTTTCTTGGTCGAAAGTAAAATTTTACGGAGGAGAAGTGAAGATTCGTGACTCTCTCTGGCTCTTCCTTTCAGAGTGGAAAAACTTCGTTTGGAGGGTCTTGGACGCGGCGAGGAATTCCGCCGCTTTTACAAGAGAGATATCTTTATTTACTTAGCCTGGAAAAGCTTCGCTCGATTCCCCGGAGAGGCGTTTAATTCCAAACTCGATGTTTACAATAAGAACATATTAAGTTTCCCATTTACGTAACTTATCTTACATAAAATACCGCAATCGAGCGCCAGTAGACGCGAGTATCGATCTCGCAAATAGTCCAGGGCGCTGCAGAAGAGGCCAGAATCGAGTGCCGAAAGTGGCCTTCCCGAAAGAATCGCGCGTCAAAGGCATCTCCCTCATAAAAAGAGCCCGGCCAAAAGTCGCACGCCCCATCGTCATCCCCTGCGAGAAACGCTCCCGGCGGCGAAGCAATGACCTCATCTCGGAGCGCATCTCGGAGCGCTCGCTCGCAGCATCCCGCATAAAAATCCCCCTCCCCTCGCTCTCCCCCCGTCCTCGGGGGCAATCAGTGCCGGGAAAGGAAAAGTTCAGCGTGCGCGCAGCAGCTTACCGCTTATCCGTCTCATGACTACTCTCCGCACCGGCTGGCTGCTCAGACTGTCGAGTGGAAGAGCCTACGGGGCTGTCTCGCTGTCGGACTCTGCGGGGCTCGAGGGACTCCCGGTGCATCACCGGCGCCACGGCGACTCGGGGCCGCGAGTCCCGCGCGCCATGACTCGCGCCACTTCCTCGGGAAAGGGGGGGAGAGAAGAGCTGGCACACACTACCTCTCCGCGGGCACCAAGCACACTCTATACTCTCTCTCCCTCTCTTTGTCTGCTCGTCGGAGAGCACCGTCAAAGTCTCGCTCGCACTCGCACCAGTATCCTGCTGCTCGCCGGACTATTATTATTCACTCGCTGCACCGACCGAACGACCAACGAGAGAGCGCAAGGACTCGACTGCCGCGCGATGCTATCTGCGCGAGAGAGCACAACGCGGGGGCCACACACAAAACAACTTGCCGAGCGGTCGCGAGCGCGCGCGAGAGAGTCCACGTCCTGTCGACGCAGACGCCGAGCGCGATCTCCGGAGCGGGCCGGACCGGTCCTCGCGGCGAGGCCGCGCGCTCCCGTGACGTATCGCGGGCGCGAGTGGCGCCGCCCGGCGGCCGCCGCCGGAACCGCGGCCCGAGTGCGCGATGCGCCTGCAGAGAGGTCGCGACTGCTCGGCCGCGGTACGTCCGTGTCCCGTTACGCCGATTTTCCACCCCCGCGAGGCGATCTCTCCGGGGGATAAGGGGATGTATATATTCGGGAACGAGTAATTGCGAGAGAGCGCGGGAGGATGGATCGCGCTGCTTTTTTATATCCTCGTTAGGAATTTCGCGCGGAGGTGTAAAAGGGGGCGCACACCCGCCGGCCTCTGGGGGACTGCCAGCGATATTGGGCTTTATGGCGGCTTCGGAGCTGAGTGCGATGAAATTTTGAGGGCCGCCCGGGCTGTGGTTTTAAATGCAGATTGCCGCGGGCCGAGTGGACGATTTTTTAACTAGAAAATCCTGAGCGGCCGGCTAGATTTTGCGGGATTGAATAGTCAAAGAACTTTTTCGAACGTACAAAGCTACTAAAATAAGCGATGGCTTTCTACAAAATTTTGCACTCGAACGAAAATAGTTGAAAAATTATACGACCAATTTTTTATACGCGAATTGAATGACCCCTTTAGAGACTGCCGGCATTTAATTCTACTTTGCCAATGAACCACTTCTTTGTGAAACGTAATATGGGGAAGTCAATGGCAGACTTCCCATGCGCAAGGACAAAGAATAGAGGCTCGTATAAAAAGTTTTTACGAGGGGAGAAATGTCGATGGAGCCTGTTGTTCGCCTTAGAAGACGCTTTTATTTTTATTTTTCGACCGATCGAGGTATCCCAAGTCTGCACTGACTTGACATATAGCGTGCATGGCAATTTCGATTATTATATCCTTATTTTGCGAGGGCAAAAGATTGAAAAATTTCTGAGAAACAGCTCAGGAAGAGAGAGAGACGACTTTAGCTGTATGCAAGAGATTATTCATGCGGAGGTGACCAAGTTTCCTGAAATAAAGCTCAAATTTATTAATTATTCTAATATTCCTGGGGATTCGTGCATTCCATTCCAGCGCTTAAATGGTCCGTGGCTAATTTCGGAGCCGTTTCATTATGCAAGAACCTGAAATAAACCGTCCTTTAATAAATTCTAAATTTGCCTGCCGAGATATAACATTTCTGGAGGGATAATTTTAGCGGACTAATTAATTAGTCTTAACATTTTTAAAAATTGCTCACGCCCATTATGCGCGTCGAGCTGCACGCTCTCAATCAATGCCAATCTAAATATTTGGCCAACCTTGATCGATGAATTCTTTTTTCTCTCCACACCTGCATGCACCCGCCGAGTCAAGTAGGTAATACGAAACAGGCCTCCCGCTCGATTCCCAACGCAGCGCGCTCTCGACCCCCCGGCCGAAAACTCCAATATCAGCCAGCCTCGCACGTCATTTAGCCAAACTAAACTCCGGGCATTATCCAGTGATTAAAGCCGATCGTTAGAGCAACGAGGCTATTAAAATCGAACATATCCATTAGCGTTAGACAAACGAATCAGGGGGAGCTTAGCTGCTAACGACGAAACGAAGCCTCGGCGGCCTTTTAAAAAGGCGCGTCTTCCTCCTTCATCGGCACTTAATTAGAGCCCTGCATCCTCGAGGCTAAGTGGAGAGGAGGCATTAGAGGGCCTCGGATCTCTCTCGCCGGGCGGGTCCATTGTTCCGCCGAGAGAGAGAGTTTTATCTTTCCCTCTTCGTCCTCCGGCGTTGCCAGATTCCGCGCACCGGCAGTGCACGCGGGGTGGAATGCGCGCCGGACGGACCGCAGCGACGGCGAGGAGCGCGCGGAGAGCGGAGGGAGTATTATTAGGTATCGTTACCGCGGACGGGGGAGGGGAGGCTCGTTTTCAAATTTCGACCGGATGCGAAGCGCCCGAGCTTTTCCTGAGCTGAATTACAATGCGCGAGAGCCGGGAACTCGAGTGTGCTCGGTTTTTCACCGGCGAGGGTCGGCCTTTCGAATCCTGGGGGGGAGTTTCGGAAATTCAAGCTTTCGCTGCGGAATAGCATTTTCGGAGGAATAATTGCTTGGCACGTAATGCCCGCGCGAGCGAGAGGTTTATTTTGCGTTAACGTCATTTTCATTATTCAAATGTATTCTTTGTTTTCGTTGCTGAATTTCGCGAGTAATATTTATTGCTGCGGCGCGGATTAATTCTTTCTACGAGTTAAAATTTCAGTCTCGCGAGATTTAATTTGTAATTTAAATTTCACAAATTCGAATTTTAATTGGCAGAATGAAGTTGAAAAATTCTATATTTTGCATTACTTCTTACGTACAATACGAATTCAGCAATTTAATTGACAAATATTGAATTCGCAACATGCAACTAAATTTTACAAATGTTTAAATAGCATAAAAATAATTACTGTCAAAGTTCCAGTTTATTTTTCATTATTGCAGCCATCAAATAAATATTTTTCTTATAGAAACATAAAAAGTGCGAGAGATTCCGATAAATTTTCTTGCAATGACTGATACCTACGACTGATAACGCAATTTTAATGATTCATTATCATTACAATATCATAAAAACGTACTGTTATCTCTTGAGGCGTATACAACACGATTCAAATTCAGCGAATTTGTTTTCAAGTTGAAAATTCAAGAATAAGCAATGCTTTATCACAAGCGATAAAAAAACTATCCAAATCATTACGAATTATAACATCCCAAATTTCCAGGCAAAAGAAACCTAAAAGAAATCCCAATCGACGGCATCCCAATTATCGTTGTAAATTCGAGCAATGGCGCAATCGTCTCGTCCAAGTTCGGGCTCCGCGTGTTTTCCACGTCGCACTCCACTTGGCGCTATCTTTCCCAAAGCTCCGAGCCCGATAGGGACCGACTCGCAGCAGGCCTTAAACTATAACTTTCGGCGTTTGCTGCACGATCTTGAGCGCGCTAAAACCGCAGGCCGACGCTCGGTCGATCTGCTCCGGATTTGCGCGGAAAAATAATCTCTGCGCCGGAATTTTGCTGTCGGGCAGTAAAGCCGTTTTTAGAGCGGATTATGACTGATTCGTTGTGGAGATGCTCGGCGGTGGTCTACTTTTTCGTTGGGAAGGCGCGGATTGTTGTAATCTTTTCCTATGCATAATAAAAGCAGCGCTTCATGGCGTGAATATAATTGTTGAGAACTTTTTTAGGCGAGCGTGACCCGGAATGGATTAAAGAGTTTCTTTGAAATTTTAAACGCGTTATTGTATTAAGCGTAGAGTGAAATTTTGTGTGACGTGCATTTGATTGCTCTTCGGTCGGACGTCACATATCTCGAGGATCTTTTTCTTTTCTTATGACAATGAAATACAATAAAACGCAGGATGAAGAAAAGATTTTTCACACTTTCACATTTCTTGCGTGTAAATAATGGCTCAGATCGTAAAAAGGAAGTTATTATATTTAGTTTTAACATACTATTCCAAAGCCAGATTAAACCACTTAATATGCACTGAGAGAATTTTTCGATATAAATTACCGTAAAATTCGCTACAATCGTGGGACGTGGCGATTTTGTAGAGAACTT
>JAWWEM010003097.1:17996-32808 GCA_035582935.1 Ormyrus thymus | reverse complement strand
AGAGAGAGAGAGAGAGAGAGAGAGAGAGAGAGAGAGAGAGAGAGAGAGAGAGAGAGAGAGAGAGAGAGAGAGAAAGGCCCGCAAAAAAAGGCCGAGAGAGAAAATTCTACGCGCATCGTGAAAAGCAAGTAGTGTAAGGGTAATGCACTCGGCTGAAATTCAGTCGCGCTCCTCGTTTTTTCTCTTTATCTTTGTGCCCCCGACGAGCGCGGCTCTTCTTTTTTCTCTCTCTCTCTCTCTCTTGCTCTCGACGATGAAGCTCTGAGTAAAAATAATCGTTTGTGAAAGAGGCTTTATGTTTCTGTTAGAGCGGACGCGTGATCGCGTTAGCGTCTTCCCGCTGACTGGTTCCTCGCGCGATTTTGCCGCTGGATTATGCGATATTAACGGGGCTACTTCTACGAGTTTTTTTTTTCTTTTCTTTTTGTCGATGTATCGAAAAATTCTTTGTCGACGGAGTTTTGCTCCTTGGTTGGTGATGGATTTTCAATTCGTTCGTCGACGATTTTTTAATTTGAGTTTATTGGCACTGTATATAGATTGAAAATAAGGTTAATGGAAAAACTAGAAACTGATATATGATTAATGGAATTGGATGAATAATTTTTTATTTTTCATTTTTTATTGATGTAGTTCCATAATTACGAATTTCTCATCAGAAGTTTTATAAAGGATCGGAATTATTAATTGCACTTTGTAGAATTAGTTTCACAGCATTTTGTTTCAATATTATTCCTGTTTCGGTTACTACGCAAGAAACTTCAAATAATTATGCTTCGAATTATACATCGTTTTTTGCATGTCAGCTAAGACTTTAGATTCAAATGGTTTATAATTTGTGAAATTTTCGTTATTTTGTGATGATCTTAGATTCACGAGTCTTGAAATTGATTTATTTTCGATTTTCTAAAATCCAAATCCAAAAAAAAATTGCCGATCCAACGTGACAAAAGTTGTTGGCATTCGACAATCCTTTGTAGAAAAAAGAAATTCAATATTCGTTTATTTTTAATCTGAAAAAAAAAAAAAACAGTTTTGTTATTATTCTATATATTGTATATGGCACACGTCCCTATTTAGACATTATCTAATATTCGTCACTTGAAAAGAAAAGTTCCGTCTTCGGCTTTAATCTCTCGACTCGCCGGTCATCTCCCCCCTTTTATTTGCTAATGTCCTCATCGACACGTCGCTCGGTTTGGGAGGCATCTGCTCGCCCCTAAGGACATCGAACGGATGCTTGCGTTTTACGCGCGAGTTTTTAAAGTGACTGCGACGCGCTGCTGATGATTTGTAGGAGCCTTTACACGATTGTTTAGCGCCGTCGGTCGCCGCTTTTAACGGGGTGGAGCTTGTGGGTATTCATTGGTTTAGTGGAAGTAGAAGTAAGTTGGAACTTGTTTTTGTTGAAGGTGAGAGTATCTGTTTGTAGTGTGGGATCAGTGCAAAATAGTTCAAATTCAGAGCAATTGATAACACAGGCCCACAAAATAACAAAAGTACCCTGTACTTTTGACAAGACAGGTATATTCTTGTGTATTTTTCGTTGCTGAACCCAGATCCGAAGTTAGATTAGTGGATCCACCTCTAATTTTTTGAGAAAAAAGCAAAAGACATAATTCTTTATTTTTCTTTGGAATTGAAAAAAACGTAAGGTGATAAAACTAATCTGACTTTAAATTTGAATTCTGTGGATCAAAATACATGGAAAACCATAGTTTGGTTCCTTCTTTCATGAAATTTCGATTCTTACAGGACTTTGAAAACTGTAGCAGCGTATCAAAAACCATACCTGCTGAAACTGAAAAGAGCTGATATGTTTCAATTGAAGTTTTTATGTGTCTTCAAAACCCTGCAAGGGAAACTATAGTTTTCCGTGTATTTTGATCCGCAGAATTCAAATTTAAAGTCAGATTAGTTCTATCACTTTCCGTTTCTTTTTAATTCCAAAGAAAAATAAAAAATTATGTTTTTCGCTTTTTTCTCAAAAAATTAGAGGTGGATCCCCTAATCTAACTTCGGATTTGGATTCAGCGATGAAAAATACATAAGAATATACCTGGCTTGTCAAAAGTACAGGGTACTTTTGTTATTTTGTGGGTCTGCGTAATTTAAGAGTAATAATCTTTTTTTAAAAAAAAAACACGTTTTTGTTAAAAACAAAAGAACCATAAGAACTAAAGTAATTTTTTTGTCTCTGAAATGTTTTTTGTTCGATTAAAAAATCTCAATCCTATCATTAAAATTTTTAAAATTGACGATAAAACTAAAACTAATCAATAGAAGTACTTGCGATTTTCAGGCCCCCTCACAAAAATGAAATGAAACTTGTGCGCCAAATTTGAAGCGAATCCTCAGCGTCGTTTAAAAGTAGTTACGGGGAAGTACGTACATACATATGTACATACATATATCCGGACAATTTTTAAAAACTATTTTTTGGACTCTCTGAACCTAAAAATGTGCTTCTGCGTCAAAATATGAGACTCGAAAAATTTCACCGTTCCAAAGCTTTCTCTATGAGAAAGCAATAATATTTAAATTGAACAATTGCATCGATTGTAGTGCAATATTTTTACAAGTATTACTGAGTATTTACTTAACATGCATTTAATGTCTAAAAGTTGCATATATTTCCATATATATTTCCAATTATAAGTAATTCGAAATTTCTAATAATTATGATGGTAAATAACAAACTGCACTTTAAATTCAAAACCATATTAATTATGATTACATATTAATGAATACTTTTTGTTGACAATTACTTGAGAGGTATTATTAATCGTTGGATCCACTTTACGTTATGTTCGACGATTGGAAAATTTAAGCCAATAGCTTAATTAAAATTTCTCTTTGAATATCTTTGAATATATTCAATATTTGTGCATTCTATTATTTTATATTTACATCATAATAAATTTAATAAGCCTTTAAAAATGTAACATTCGAGTCAGAAATTAAATTTAATATTAATATGGAAAAGCAAATCCTTATTTGATTTCTGGTTCGTTTCTGAAAAACATATTTTATACCACTCTAACCTCAAAATCACGACTTTGACATGATTTTTTGGCGTTCGTGGTATATAAAATAATGTTCGATACTAATGTTTAAATTGATTATTTACCTCGTGAGACTTTTTTTCGTTTCGCTCGGGTGAAAAATGTCTCACGAGGTAAATAATCAACTTCCACACTTGTGTCGAAAAGTACTATTATGAATACGATTTACACAAAAATCTTATTTTTTTTATTAAAATTTAAAGATAATCTCACAATAAACGCCTGATACGTTCATTGTCATTTAAACTTTTCTTAATTTTCAAATCTAAGACTAAAAATCACTATCACTAAATACAGACCTTTCTAAAAAAACAACCGGAGATTAATTTATTTAGGCCGGGAGATTAAATAAATTAATCTCCTGGCCTAAGTATATATAATAGCATTACCCTCGTTGAGTAACCTTCCAAGTTATTCAATAAATCGATCCGAGGCGTAAAATGAAAAATTCATCCAAACGCACGGAACCAACAAGCGGCCCAAAAACACTTAGGGGGCGAGCGATAAACCTTCGTTACCGAGAGGAGCCGTGTCATGCAGCAATCCAGGCTGACCGTTGCTCGCACCTACGCAAATCGCAAAGCAAACCAGTCGTAATCGCCCCCGGAGCCACGGCCCGACAACCACGAGAAGTCACCGTCAGCTCGCGTGAAAGACAGTTCCGAACGTGTCAGCTCTTGCCTGCTATTCCCGGGCGCTTCCTGCACGCTTGTATCAGCGACGTGCTCCAGGCGGTGAATCCTCCGAAATTGCGTTTTGTTTATAAGACACGATGTTGACGATGTTATACATAGTTTTGCGGAATTTTTTTATTTGGAAATTTTTATGTCGGGTGCGTGATTTTATACTGCAGCATCATCAGAAATTGAGGATGTAATTGTGATGCTAACGCTAATTTATGTAATTTCATAAATCGCACTGAAGAAAAAAGTTGCTGTAAATATAATAAAAAAACTGTAATGGAATATACCTAGAATGGTATTCCTGTATACTTTCCAAGTCTTCTCGTCTAGAAAGCAGAATATAAATGTTTTATACATTTTAAACGTCTTCTGCTATTGTAATTTAAAATAAACTTCTATAAATTTTCATTAACGACTACAAAAGTTCTAAAATCAAATGCTAATTTAAAGTATCACTAATATTTTTGTAAAGATTTACAAAGTTCTCACTTACTCTTCAACTCTTACCGCATTAACAATTCTCCCAAGCATTCTTCTCAATGGAATATTAAAAGTTTCGCTCAAAAAAAGCACCAACATAGTTCGACCCCTGCGGTCAGTCAAAAAACTGCCAACAGACGCGTAACGACATCGAATAAATACCAGGCCAGACACACTGTACTCGGTCAAAGGACAGGCACGTTCAAGACACAAGGAGAGCGGGTAATTAGAAAGTTGGGGCAATAAATCGTCGTCGCGGCGCCGGGGACGAGGTGCACTTGTAAGGGTATAACGTACGAGGCTGACATGTTTGAAAAGTCCTGCCGCGGTTAACTAGTTAACGGCTTGTCTTGGACCGAAATTGCACATTGTTTCAGCAGTTGAATTCGAACGAGTGGGACCTTATGGACTATTGTTGCGAATTATTTAATGCCTGTATTGTTTATTATTCATCAGTTACGTGAATGTTTTTTTCAACAGCTTGGAAAACTATTTTCCTTTTAAATTGAATTTACGTAATGACCATCAGCAACGAGAACTATTTTCTGTTAATTAAATTGTTTTAAACGAAGCCCGAGAACTGGCTTCCATTGCGCTTTAATTAATACCTTTTATTGAAAGCTTTGATTTGTTATCCAATTTATAACGGAAAAATAATGTCACTTCCATTGCTGATTAGAAAATACTGTCCCGATGAAATAGCTTTTTTAATTTTCACGATCAAATATGTTATCGGGTATAAGGACCTGATCCACGCATCCATAATAATTATAGAAATCTCCCCCCCCCCCCCCTCCTCCATTTATTCCCAGTTCCTACCACTAAATTCACGTTAAAAGATAAGCCATCACCTCAAACCCGAGAAACCTGCCAAAGCACGAAAACTGAAATCGTCGAATGGCCCAGGACGTGATCGCCCCCCGCGACCTAATGAGCTAATTAATCAACGGTCTCTTTCGGCAATTCCCAGCATTGACGGAGCGCTCGGGACGGCCTGCGGGCAAAGATAATGATCGGTGCGTGAAGTTTCGAGAGGCGCTTTGACTGACTAACGAACGGGGCCGGCGGCGCTCGCTCGCATGCAGAAGTCGCCGCGGCGCGCGCGACTCCAAAGCCAATCCTTCGGCTCGGCCTAAATAACTGCATTAGGCCGCGCTGCTCCGCGTTCCCGTTGCGCATCCAAACGAGAGAGAGAGAGACTCGTTCCTCCACCCGCGCTGCGCTCTACGTGCGCGATAACGACGTCGAACGCGAAATCAATACCGCCCCCCTCCCCCTTCGGCCCGTTCGTTATGCGATTAATCTCCGACGGCGCGAGCGGCTTTTTTAGTCCGCCGCCGCCGCTGCTGCTGCTACTGCTGCTGCTTCGGCGCTCGATCATTCGGCACGCCGGGCCGGCTTGATTGGAAACGTGAGAAGAGGCAGTTTTCGCGGCAGTTTTGTTTGATGGTTTATTGAGCGCGGTTTATTGGATTGGAAATTTGTCCGGTCGATCGGGCGGCGAGAGACTTTTTCATGAATTCTTTAGCCGCGAGGCCGAGTTGTCGGGGAAATTTAGAGTCGTTTAGAGGGGGTTTATGTTGATCCGCGGAGTGCGCAAGTACTTTGGGGACGTTCGAATTTTTAGAGGGGTTATTTTTTTGGGAATTAAAGTGGGATTCTCCGACTATTTTTAAATGTTAAATGCTTGCTGTTCATTTCAGTTTTCTGCTGAAAAATATTTTGGCTGCAAGGACGTTTAGATCGAAAAATAAACGGCAATTTTCAACCTGTCTATACTAACGGATAACTAAAAGTGTTCAATTATTTTTTCGAGATGTAAATTTCCAGGGTTCGATCAATTTTGCCAATTATCTACTTGTTAAATTTTATCGAGTGCCGAAGCTCTAGACACTTTTATATTTTTAAACGCTCTCGTGTGCTCTCAAGTATGTTCAGATTAATTAAGGTCTTTAATTAGGTCTGTTATATAAAGATGTCTGATCGAACGGTTACGTATGTACTTGTAAAGTTTTATTTTACATTATCATTATAAAACAAAACTGCTCCTTTAGTGTTAAATAAAGTTTCATTTTAGTAACATCCTTCAAGATAGCAGACCAATTTTAAAAAATTGTAAATATTATTTGCGGATAATTATCCGCTAATTATTTCCAATTCCCGGCAGGGAAAAAAATGTTTTTTTTTTCTGTAAATTACTTTATTTTTTCAATATTTAATTAAGCTTTTTCTGAAATTTTGCTAAATATATTTTGAGAGACAATGCAAGTTTGGCTGTCTCATGGGCTAAATTTAGATAAAGTTCATTTCAACTACAACTTCAGCCAAAGTTTGACAAAGATCATTTTTTTTACGCGGGTGACACTCCAAAATGGCAAGAATCTCCACTAAATCCCATCACCCCAACCTGCAATCTCTCGCATACTTTCCCAATCAAGCGTCTCGAAATTCCCTAATGAAAGTTCCCTCCTCGTCGGCAGCGGCTCCTCGCAGAATGCCGAGATCGGAATCGATTTATTTCGAGGCGGACAGCGGCCAATTTCACTATAACGGCCCCGGCCGATCAAACTCCGCGCCGTTACGCCGCTAATATCGCCCGGCGCGGAGCCTAATTGCCTCGGCCTGCGCCTCTCGATTAGCGGCGTCGTCGTCGTCCTGCCCCGGCTAATCTGCCGATTCTTAGGCCGGTCGTATCGCCGTCGGAAGCCGGAATCGCGAGTTCGTGCCCCGCTTCGAGCCCCGCGGAGTATTTATGTATATATCTGGGAGGAAGGAGTTTTAGGTGCTAATAAAGTTCCGAGCTGTAAAACTGTTTTTATTGTTGCGGACTTTGTAGCTGAATTTTGTCGGATGGATGATGAAGATGGAGGTGAGCGCGAGCGCAGTCGGAGTTTAACTTTACGAATTCCACTGAAATTAGAATTAAGTTTACGAGGGAGGGAGTAAAAAGTTACTTTTATTTGATAGAATCAACTTTAGTCTCCTTTGCTCTAGGTGCCTTTTAGCTTAAAATTTATCAATATTTTCTATTTTACTTCGCATAAGTTTTACTTTTAAGAAGTATTTCCAGAAAGGGATGAAAATTCAGCTGGGAATAGTACTAGTTTTATAAAGTATATTGGACTAAACGTTGGCAAAGGAATCTTCCAAATGATTCTGAGATGCAAGTCTTCTCTAGAACGTTTTGTAAGATAAAAGTTTTCAAATGATAAGTAACTTCGTTCTAAGATAAGACTCCTAGGACACTTGGAGATTTAAGTATCTTTTAGACCATTAATAAGGCAAGTCTTTTCTATACATTCCTGTAAAATAAGATCCCACGATTTTTTGCAGTAGAATTTTATGCTGATTGTGGATGCAACGTTAAAATAAAAAAAAATGCGATCCTCTCGAATCCCCTCGAGCAAACCCCTCCGCCCCCTTCAAACCCTCCTCCACCCAATGTTTGAGACTAGATCCTGTAACATTCAACATTCCATTGTGCAAACTGGATTTTAGAAAACAATCCTTTCTCTCACTCGGACCATCCGTGTGGAATGCCCTACCAATTCAAATCAAACGGACTACAACATCTACGACTTTCAAGGGACAGCTTTTGCTACAGGGAACTGGATGAAATCAAGAAAAACAAACAAAAGTCTTCGGTGTTTTTGAATAAAATCTCTAAAACTCGACAATAGTGTAAATAAACTATGCCAGATTCATTTACGAGACAAAATTTCTATGGTTGACGAAGTCATTTTCGAAAAAATCGCTTTCAAAAAATTCTCATTTTAACATGTAACCTTATGGGGCTCGTCAACAAAATCGATGAATTCTCCGAAATAAAATCACGAGTCTTCGTGAAACAAAGATATATTTAGACATTTATCTCTCAGACATCCGTTAGATTAATAAAAACATTATTTTAACATATTAAATCAAAAGAAAATGCGAGTAAAGTACTAAACATAAGATAAGCATCGTATAGTTACTGCTAGCGCGCATGCGTCGTTAATTTAATAATAGCGCATCGGAGAAATAGCGTATAATTCAAATAAACTGAATTAAATTATCAATTGGCAAGGACGTAAAAATTACACAGGGTGCCCCGGTAAATCATAATAATTTTTCGTTTTCCCTAATTTTTGGCGAGTTTTCAACGGCTTCTTATTCTAAGATTCTGGTACGATTAAAATAGGCGGAATTATTAAAAAAATGAATGTTAATAAGCATTGAAAGCGTGACCCAAGGTACCCTTCACTTGCTACGACACCAAACGCCGAAGACTCCTTAATTTAATTAAACGTCGCGTGACGCGACTGCATATCCGTCAAGTGGCGAGATTTCCTCGACGAGCGCGCGCATAAACACACAAAAGGGCGGCACTATTGCGCGGCGCAATCTAATTACCAGCGGCGCAGACGACGACGCCTGTTATTATCTGCGGGTGATTAGTGCGCCAAAGGGACAGAGAGAGAGACGGCGGCGGCGCAGACGCTCCCAAGTGTCGTCGGGCAGAGGACGACTCGATAAGACCGTCGAGGCTGACGTTTGAGCTGCCTGATGTCGCTCGGCGAGGATGCGAGGCAGTCGGGCTTTGTTTGCTTTGGCCCTTGTGATTGCGGCTCGACCTCGAGGTATCTGGGGTTTCGGGTTTTAAACTTTCAGCCGGTTGAGGGGACGATCTTTTGAGGCGAAATTATTGGTGTAATTTCAGAAGTTTTTAAACATAATTTTACGTTAAGCCTTTCAGTCACGATTTTTTATTATTTGGAATAAAATCTTTATATTACGCAGGGTGATAGAATATATTGCATCTAATTTTTTAGTTAAAAATTTATTTTACCGTACGTTTTAGGGATGTCAATAATTGGGACTACCTTATAATATCGAAAGATCTAACCGTGGAATTAAATTCTAATTAACAAGTTTAGAAATGATTAGTAAAAGTATAGACATGTACATGCAAAATCATCATAATTGAAAAAGAATTACTGGATAAGTACAAAGATATAAATTTGTAGAGTAATTATTATAGATTTTATAATCTTTGTAAAAGTTCAGAAAGACCAAAATACGTTTGCATATAAAGGGCTATGAGGCACCAAAATATGTTTGCATAGAAAGGGCTATGAGGCGTCAAACACTTTCTGGTGAAAAATATTCTGCATGACTTTGTTTTTATGGATATACAAAAGGCGTGTAGATGTTATTGCAGAAAGTGTTCGGTACTAATGTTCCAATTGAAAATAGGAGTATGTTCGCAATACAAAGAAAAACACGTTAAAGTTGTAAAAGTATTAATTGGTTCTATTTGATATATTGCATTGAATGAAGTGTCAATCACATAAAAAAATAATTTGAAGTTCACTTGACCCATTTATTCTATTCGGATTAACAATCAATCAAATAACGACATTTTATACTAAAACAAAGTAATATTTCAAACAAGTTGATTGAAATTTTGACATCGATGAAAAATTACTTTAGTTTTTTAATTTTTCATCTTTTTTCTACAATTTCCACTACAATAAATCTAAAAATCAAATTATTTCTTTTTTTTTTCAAAAATTTTCAAGTACTTTAGAAACTGAAAACAGAGAAATAAACTATTAAAAGCCCAAGAAGAATCCCAAAAGAGCAAAACAACAAATCCCTCTCTAACCTCCGCGAATTCACGAGGAAATATCTGCAAATATAATGCGCCTCCTTATGACACTGACGAGCACAAGCCAGACGCCCCTCGACGGGCTCTCGCGAAACGCCGACTGTCCGACCGCAATTTTGAAACTCGGCCCCTCCGCAAGCAAACAACTCCCGGCGAAATTATACAAAACTCAGCCGAGCGCCTTATAACGAGATAAGTGGACAGCGACACCCAAGAAAACTCTCTCCGGCCGGTGATCGAGTTGCGAAACTTCGCGTCTAATTTATGCATAAAGCGCGCGTTGTCTCTTTGTCGTCGGGAATTTCTCGTTTAGTCGCCGTTCGCCGCGCGATTTATCATGATTTACGCGCGGCTGGGGATAATTTTCTTAAACTATTGTGGGATCGAAGGCTCTGCTGGAAATTTATTAAAGTGAACGGAAATTTATGCGGACTGGCTCGAGTCGCATTTTAAAGTACGTGAAATCAAGCGTAAAAGAAAAAGATACAGTTGGGTTTTTGTTTCTAAAATTATTCTGTTATCTTTCCCGTTGGTTCTATTTTTTTCATCTTTTTAAATTTAAGTGGAGCTTTGCTCCTGATAAGGTTTTTTCATTAAAAGAAGTTAGCTGAATTATAAATAATTTAACTTATTATTGTAAAAGACCCTTTTTGGAATAAAAAAAGTCCATTTTACTTGTTTTCATAACCTTCAGCAAAGATGGCAAGTATCGAAACCCGAGTTTTACCACACAAAATTCACGCGACAATAAGACGAGCGGGTCAACGAATCGGGTCGCGAAACTTTGCCCCTAATTTATGCGTGAAGCATAGATTGTCTCTCCCCCGAAGCGGGAGGGGGGGGGGGCACTCGTTTATTCTTCGTTTGCCGCGCGATTTATCATGATTTACCGGGGCCGGATATAATTTTCGGCGAGCTCGATCTTAAACAATTAGAATCGCGCGTCGCGCTGTAATAGAAATTGATTTCGAAGCCGGCCGTCTGCTGCTCGCGCGCTTCTCTCCATTTGGCTTTATTCGGCTTGATTTATGATTATGGCCGCCTTTTACGAGCCGCGTTTATTTCTTTCGAGTAAAGCTATTTTTTTTAGAGTAACACAGCTGCTGTTAATATAATTAAATTCACTTTTATGCGCCCTGGGAGATTGACGAAATTTCTGGCCCGGCGAGTTAATTGAATGGAAACGCAATTACTTTGAATTGCGAATTGTACAGGTTCAAGAATAAATTCTAGTTTTTTTCTTTATTAATATCAATTTAGTAAAATTACAACTTGAAAACAGTTTTAATTAGAATACAGAGCGAGCTACAATTTATTTTGCAATAACAAGCTTTTGATCTCTAAAGACCATTCTACTCTAAAATAAAAATTACTTTTAAAAATAATTTGTAATGGTAGTAGTGGATAAAATTTGCTTTCACACAAGTGGAATTGTATAAAAAATGGATTTATTCTAGAGTTTGAGCGTGAAAAGGCTTTATCACTCGGCAGGATTTATAACGCTGAAATAAATTATCGATCTGCTCGGCGTTAATAGGCTTTTTCAAGGGATAATAAGTAATTTATCCCTTCAAAAAAAAAAGACCTATATGCTCGTCCAGGTCGATAATTCATCTCAGCATAATTCTGCACTTATTCATTAACAAAAATGGAACATCAAAATCTATTAGGACAATTTGACGTCAATCATCAGGCAAAATTCATGTTTACAAAGACCACAGCTTAACCGACAGGCAAATATTTGGAATCTTTAACAAGAGCAGCTCCTCAAAGGCTTAATACCGGCTCAACAGCCTGCCACTTAAAAGAAGAAGGGATAATCTCGTCCCTATTGAGTCAGGCGGCGGAATAATCGCGATAAGACCGCCGAGTGAAGTAGTATAGAGGTCCGGGCAAAGTAACGTCGCTAATAAAGACAAAAAAAAGGCGGCGCGCGGCCGCGACGGGAGAACGAGGTCTCGAGGGCGCATCGCGTTATCATCACACTTACGGAGCGATTTCGCCTAAGAACGTGCCGGCGAAAGTTCGTTAAACGAATTGCGGCGCCGGAAATGAACGGCGGCCCCCCCCCCACCTCTCGCCGTTTATCGGACTTGCACTTTTTGCATTCTAAGTTTCCTCGGTGCTGCTCTCTTGTTATCTCTTCTAATTTTGTAAATTTCTCGATAACGATCCGTTTGGTGGTCTTTTCTTTTTTTTTAAGTTTGAAAACGGCGGGAGGACGATTAAGTTTTGGCACGTCGCACGGCTGATGAAACAGATTTTTGGAGAGGCTAATCCGGGAAGTATCTGTCGATCGTAAAATAAAGGTATTCGTAGAGTCCTGGTCTGTAAATAGAAAGATACGCGAGAACTAAAATAACGTCAAAATAAATAACTCAAGCTTGTGAAATAGAGCCGGACAAAATTGTGCTCTCTTTCTTTTTTGAAAACTACATGAACAAGTGCTTTAAAAATAAGAGTGAAGAATTTTTCATCCATCCATACGTGCCTCCTTCTATTTACCATACATTTTCAGTTATTATATTATTAATTTATCATGAAAAACCACTTCGTGGTAATATTGAAGTTTTACTCGGTAAAATATTGCTACAACCAAGCAGAGTAAAATACATTTCCGATTCGGAAAGGGCCGTTCATTCGCATCTTTCAAACGTCAAGATTCATGGGAGCATTACTCGGTCCGGGGCTTTTGATTCTCAGAAAGAAGCTCTCCTTAAAGCCTCCACAATTCCGGCATTTAGCGGCGAAGGAAGGGGTGGAAGCTAAACTCGGCCCCTCGGGGCTTCCACTGCGCGATAATCATCGCCTCTCCCTCTCTCTCGCTCTCTCTCTCTCTCCCGGCCAGTTCTGCCGCTTATCTCCGCTTTGTCTCCCGGCTTTGTGTCGCCCCGGCTCGACTCGATTTCTGCGGCCGCGTTATTAAAGGCCCGCTTGGCTTTTTATCGCGCGAGAGAGAGAGAGAGAGAGGGAGAGAGCGAAAGAGGCTATGAAATTCGGAAGTTACGGCTAAGAGGCTTGTCGCCGCTTTGTTTCGACCCCCCCCCCCCTCCGACTTTTTTCCGCACCGGGAAATTGCGATTATTGTTTTCGGAGGCTTCGCGATCTGCTTTGTTATCGGTTGCACGGGATTTCACGATGCGCGCGTATGAATGTCCAACCGATGACGGACTTTTACTAATTTTGTATTTTTTGAGGGTTTGCAGTGGTTTCAAGAGTTTATTACGTTTATTCAATGGGAAAATCTGAGTGGCTGCACGGTTCGATATCTCATTTGCGATGTGTAATGTTGACGGTACACCAAACATTGCAAAAGCGTGCAGAAAATGCCAACGTTCTCGTAAAGTTTCGACATTTCTACATTTGGGCCACAAAATTATTATCAAACGCACAAATGTAATTTTAAACCTAAACCTCGAATGGAAGGTTGCATAGAAGGGTATTAGAAAAAAACTGTATATTCTGTTCGAAAGAGGATTTGATATTTTTTAGTATTTTACACTAAAAAGCAGAGTAACAAATACGATATTCAATGTTCTATGCGTGACGTATAAGAAATACTGGATGGATTTATTTAACTGAAAAAGGAAGCTTTGTTAATGTAGATTTGGAATTAAATGAAATTAGAGAACCGCCTTTGAAATTTATAATTTTTTTATAATTACAAAGATAATTGCGAGCTTAATGTGTAATTTTATACTTTAGTATAATCAAGTAACAGGTTACACTTTGCACCGCGAATTTATGAGTAAACATTAGCATTCGTAATTTCATTAAGGTCGCCTATTCTTATTTAAATTTTTCCTCTTTATTTTATCTTCTAGAGAAATAAAAGTAAGAGCTACATTATAATAATCTAACGTTCTCCTTCTTTATTTAAAAGCGCAATAACGTCTAATAAAGAAAAGATTATTTTCATTATCAAAGTCCTTTATTAAAATCTTATTAAAACATCTCTGGGAAATTAACTTTTATAGCTTAAGTGCTTTCAGCTAGAATACTTTCAAAAGTAAGTGAAAGAAAAATGAAATTCTAAGAGTGAAAGGTTCATTTTGAGCTGACTTCTTTGATAACTGAGTCGAGAGAAGATGACGTTAGTCGTAGGAAAATTTTCTTGCTTTAGCCTCTAGAAGAGCTCGTCTTGTAAAATTTATAATTCAAAAACAATTTTTTGGAAATGCCGTTGTGATATTCAAAAAGAGAATTAGCTTCAACTAGCAGTACATTTTTCTTATTTTCTTTCAGATTTGCTGAAAAGCTGCTTTTTCTCCTTCGAACACGCAAAGAGAATTTATGAATGGTTAATCTCGAACAAAAAATTCTTTTCACGCTTTTAAAAACTTTGGAATTCGCACGAAATCAATCTTTTTCTAACGTTTAATGTGCCTCATAAATATTCAATTTTATTAAAAAAAGAAACTATTACATTTAAATCTTTTTAGATTTATTTAATCATTTATTACTTGACAATCAGATTTTTAAATATGACTAAATTGAATTGTTTTTCTATTTAATGAAAAGTATAAACGAGCAGATTTTACTGGTGATTCCTACACCGATTATTTAACGTAAAAATAAGAAAAATAGTTGGTTTTTTAAATAATTATAAACTAATCAATAACTTAATGTTGTCTAGTGACTATTCCATCTACTTCTAACCAGAAACCCAAGAATTTCAGAAAGAATTCCTCTAAAGCTTAATAAAAAAAGAGATCTAGAAATTTTCCGTTTAAAACTTGCCAGCACTTGCATCAAATCGAGAAAGCCTCCCACGAAAGCTTCTTCGCGATAATGAAAGAGGGAAAACTCAAAAATTCACACAGAAAACCATAGCCAGGTCGGGTCTCCGGTTCGGCACCCTTGAGACTGCGCCCACACCACCTCGGCGGAAGCCTCGACATTCACACATACGCGGGGGGGGGGGGGGGAATTGG
>JAWWEM010003097.1:0-17986 GCA_035582935.1 Ormyrus thymus | reverse complement strand
CCCCCCAAGGCGAATCCGGAAAAGCCGTCGAGGGGGAAAGAGACGAATCATATTGCTCGAGAACATTCGCCTGGCGGGGCGCGAATTTACATACGCATATATAGGCGCCCGGCCCGTTATTTGATCCCATCTGATTTTATTCAAAACGGGAGTAACAATATTTTGCTGCTCTCTTATTCAGGGCTTCCGGGGATATTTTTTCATTCCTCGCCTCACCTGCCAGCCTGCCTGCCTTTTCGCCCCCTCCCCTCCTGCATGAGGCTACTTTCAAGAATAACATTCGGATATTCTTTCGCGACCTTGTTTTCATTAATAATGGCCACTTCGCTTCCGCTTTCTTCCCTCCCTTTTTTTCGAATGCGGCGGTGGAGGAAAATGTAAACTGCCGCCAAGTTTTGCGGAATGCACGCGGCGGTATTTTTCAATTTTTTTTTTATTTTTATGCGGCTGGTAATGGCTACCTGTTGTAATAAACATTGAAATTGTTTTATCGAAAAACTTTAAGTGTTTAAATCCCTAATTTATTAGTTATTAATTTATCAGAATATTGTGAACTTGAGCGTACTAATTGTATTTTAAGTACTTAAATTAATACGTTACAAGCATTGATGTACAATTGATTTCAATATTTACGCAAATAAATGCGTGTTGTTTACTTCCAATTAAAACAAAAAAAAAAAACAACCCCCGCATCTTTTCAATCCAAAATCTGCCGACCAAACAGTCTCATGAAAAAGTGATCTTTCGACAGGAGAGAAACGGCAGCCGTCAGACGAGGAATCAGGCAGACGTCTCGAAAACCAGCCGAGTAATGACGAGCAAATAAAGCCGCTTGCGCAAACACTCGGGCGACCCTTTCCTCCGAACAAAACGCGCCACTCGAAGCGCCGCGCAGCTCCGCGAGAGAGAAAGAGAGTGAGGGAGGGAGAGGAAAAAACGCACCCCGACGCCTCGATATTTATTCGTCAATGCCGACTAATGATCCACCCCGGCGCGAGCCTCCGACGCGCGACGATTAGTTGGCCCGAGATTCGATTTCGCGGGCGTCGGCGGCCCGCGGAATTAAACCCGTTACTTATTAGGGTTCCGGGGATTTATGGCTGGGCTTCTTCATTTAAATTGTGGGGAGAATTTGCGTTCGAAGAGGAGCTGTACTGATCTCGGGATTCTTCGGATGCTGGATTTTTAATTGAAGTCGCGCACTGACAAATGTACGCGGGGAAAAATGTTTAAGAAAAATTACTATACTCGTCAGTAAATCGAGGAAAGACTTTGAATTAGGGTAAAAAATTGCTATACTTTATATTAAAATTAATTATACGTTTAGTAATTTTTGCTAGACTTTTAACAAAAATTAATGGCTGTCTCTATTCGCACCATATCGACGTAATTTACGTGTTTCTATATAAATTAAGTTACTAAAGAAATTATACTAAACATGCTAACCTCCCCTACCCGCCGAAAAGTAGCAACACTTTAACTAATGTGTCACTTGTAGGTTATTATTTCTTAAGTAATTTTCAGTAAAACGACATCTATCCACTAAATAATGCACTATATTAACATACTATATAGATTCGTAAATTATCTGTATAAGATATGGTGCGAATAGGCACAGCCAAAATTAATATAAAGTATAGTAATTTTTTACCCTTATTCAATGACTGCCCTCAATTTACTGACGAGTATAGTAATTTTTCTTAAAGCGTTTCTCTCCGTGCATCTTCAACGTGGTTGCGACTGTTTTGCAACTAACGATCAATCATTTAAGGAGTCTTCGGCGTTTTTGAATAAACTCATGCACATATCTAAAACTCGACAATAGTGTAAATAAACTATGCCAGACCCATTTACGAGAAAAAAGTTCTATGGTTGACGAAATCACTTTCGAAAAAATCGCTATCAAAAAATTCTCATTTTAACATGTAGCCTTATGTGGATCCTCATCAAAATCGATGAATATTCCGAAATACAATCATGAGTCTCTGTAAAACAAAGATATATTTAGACTTTTGACTTTCAGAAATCCGTTAGACTAATAAAAAAACAGTATATATTAACGTATTCAATGAAAAGAAAATTCCGAGTAAAGTACTAAAAATAAGATAAGCATCGTATAGTTGCTGCTATCGCGCATTCGTCGTTAGTTTGACAATAGCGCATCGAAGAAATAGCGTATAATTAATTTAACAAACAACCTGAATGGAATTATCAATGCACGAACGTAAAAATTACACAAATTTCTAATTTGTCATTTTCTCCAATTTTAGGCGAATTTTCAGCGGCTTCTCATTCTAACAATCCGGTACAATTATAATACGATTAATTATTAAAAAAAAATTAATAATAATAAGCATTCATTGAAATTGTGCCCCGATGGTACTTGATACAACACCAAATACCGAAGACTCTTCAAAGAGAACTCGGTAGAAGTATTAGTTATAATCTTGAGTATTTTTCAGCTATATTTACTTTTATCACTTACTTCTTTCTCGCAAAATGACCTCGTGAATTTTATAAACCTGAATCTAATAACCCAAGTTGTTTAGGATCGCCCGTTGACCTCATGGTCTCGAGTTTCCCGGCGAAATACATCGTTTCCGTGCAGACGCTTCATTAAATACACGACAACGAGGTCTCGGCACGCAATAATCGAAAAATTCTTTTCACGGGGAAAACGACTTTCGAGACACTAAAGGCGGCGAGAACGAGTGGAGGAAGACGCGAGAGGCCGATTAAAACTTCACTCTTACGCTGACTCTCGTTCTGATGTAATTAAGATTTTTGAACGGCTGAGTTCGCGAGACGAGAAAACCGGGTCAACTGGCGGACGGAGAAGAGGATGGAATTTCGCAGTTTCGTATTTTTGTACACGACGAATCCGTATGAAAATGACGCTTATTGGGAGTTTGGAGGTAATTCGCCGATAATAATAAGCATTTTTTCCGAGAAGCTCCCTTTTGCATATTGCACTCTCCTCTTAATACCTCGTGGCTGCTCATTAGGCAATGTAATAGCTTGGCGCTTCTCTGCTTTTTTCCGATATCGGAAAATGTCCAGTGATCGGGTGCATGTGACAAGTTGAACAAGTTGTACGCGCGACTGATCCTAAATAAACGAGTATCAATAAAAAAGCGAAGAATGTATAGAGGATCGCGATCAGAAAATGCATTGGACGCGAAACGTTAAAGTTTCGTTCTACAAATATTATAAAGGAGTTTTATGTCGAGTTCAATTGCTTGTTTTGACTTTATTCAATTGCTCGAGTTCTATGCTGGCTTTTGAGATAAATATTAAAGCAGAATAACATGCTTCTCGATAAAACAAAGCGAGGATATCGTCTTTTAAGACAATAATTCTATATTTTCTGTTACCAAAATTTCTTCCCCCCCACTCAATTGACAATCCAATTTCCATCACACTTTTCCCGCCGCCTTCCGCATCCCCTCCCCTCCCAAAGAAAGCCTCCGAGCGCGCCCTCCCTCCGTCTCCAGTCTCCGCACAGGCGTCTCCTGCAGTCAGTTACAAGCATGTATACAGGCCGCATCCGCAGCGCATACCGAGGCGTATGAATCAGCAGCTGATCCCGTTGATACGGTTAACGACTGCAGCAGCGTGCATGCGGCTGCTGCGGCGTCAATTATTGCGCGATACAGAGAGGGAGGGAGAGAGAGAGAGAGCCGCGCGGCCAAATTGGCGCTAGACGTACTTTTAATTTAATTGACGGTCCGCAGTCTCTCGTCAAATTGTCGGGGGGGCGGTGCGTATTTGCGATGACGTTTCGGTTATGCGCGCGGCGAGAGCTACAATTTTAATCAACGTTATCCCCGACACATTTCACTCGTTCACGGCTTGTTGCACCGACGCCGCTGAGGGGGGGAGGGGGGTGGAGGAGCGCCCTGTTTGGATTGCCGGTGTTGCGAGCCGCCACCCCTCGCCGCTTCTAATGAGGCGGCTAGTTGACACTTTCATTTTCTAAGTGGCTGCTTTTTTAAGCGACCGCGGGATGGAGACTGTTTTATCGAGCGTTTTTTTTTTGGTTAATGATTTCTTTAGAATTGGGGGAGGGCGGTTTCACTTTTTTTATGAGGATAATAAATAGATTTGAAAGTTGCAGCAACAGTAAAATTAGATCCTTTTTGCATTGAGCTACAAATCCGGTGCTTTAGATATTCAATGTTTCTTCGGTAGACTAAAGAAAATGCATAATAAGTATGTGATATTTATTTCAAGTAGCCTCAAAACCGTACACTGGAGGTAAAAACAGAAGCCAACAAAAGATGAAATACAAGGCCGATTCGACATTGGAATTTTAAAATGATTTCATTCGTGGGATATTAAATATTTCAATAAATTCAGCAATAGCTTTTATATTGAAAGCCATAAAAAGAACAGTAGAAATAATTGAAAAAAGAGCTTGAAAGCTTTACTTTGTATTCCTGCAACTCTATAGAAAGCGCGAAACTATTTGTGTGAGTAAAGCACTCGTAAAAAATGGATTCCACATCGTAACATTCCTCGAGCGGTCATGGTTCTTACGTAAATAAAAACTTGATCATTACTTGAAGAGCTTTCGAAAGAAAAATAGAAGAATCCCGCGCGCGTAATAGTTTCTAAAATAACGTCTGTTCTCTAAAACAGCGTTTTATAAACAATTCAGAAAACAAAGATCTTTCACGTTTCAGAAGTTGCGCACTTGAAAAACAGATTGCAACTTGAATTTAAAGCAAATTTGAACTCATATTTCTTGTAGCGCCATTTACAGTTCTTTCAATATCGACTCGAATTCAGTCAAATTGAGACTTGAAACAGATAAAAAAGCAAAACTGGCCTTTAAAATATAAAATACAGTAGGTAATAACAATTGAATAAATAACCCTTTAACCTAATTTTTCACATCAACTATTTCCATTAGCGTCAATTCAAGAACACATTTCACTTCATTTTTCCGTCCATTTGAAGGCTCCGCTCCGAAAAACGAGCAGAACCCGAAGACAATAGACAGAATCCGCGGGCGTGAATAAACGGCGCATACATCCAAAGTCCACGCGCTCTCCCAATTTATTCCGTCCCATCGTCGGGGCGCCGGAGTCAAAAGCCGCTCGGCGCACCGACTTTTGCAGCTCCGAAGAGCGGCAGAAAGAGCTTCTGGCCCCGGCTGCCGCGCGTCCGCAAAACCACTCGGCAGCCGGCTGCTAAGGTTCGCGGCGCTTCCGGGGCGGCCAAGTGCCAAACGACCTTTCAAAGCTCTCGCGCCGAATTTGCATGGGACGCAACAAACCGGGGACTCTTTGAAAGCGAGGCCAGGGGGGCAGAGGACTTGTATTACCCGCGCGTCGCTATTTAATCAAGCGAGTCATTCAATCTCGGGGCCGCAGCGCTTTTAATTGGAGAGCTCGGCGGATTTTCCGGCGACGAGCGGCGGTGTTAACGAGTCACGTGATTCCGGGGAGAGAGGTTAATTATAGCCGGCGATCGGGCTTGTTTAATGAGTGAATATCGAAGATTCGCCGGATAGACCGAGACTAATTCGACACGTTCGGGGAAGGGTTTGAAAGAAGGATCGAAGAGTCTTTTATTGTTGGAGTTCGATTGTTTTTTGTGATTTGTGAATGCCGCTGTGTTTCGTTAATGAAGAGCTGATGGATGCCGCTATTGGGACGGGGAGAGTATTTTCGATCTGAGTGAGCGATGTCAAGTAATGATCGTTTCTGCCTCGTTCCTGCAGACCGCGATATTGTGTTACTCATTTTGTGCAAAGAAAGTCGCGCAGAATATTTTTTAGTATTAATTTATTCTAATATATTTTTTTAATAAAAATACAACAGAAATTTTTTACAATGTACTTAACTCTTCCAGGCCACTTCAAGAAAAAAAGTAACGACTACTATATTTCATTCTGTTAGAGGCAATTCCTTCAAAAGAAAATTCATCAGTTGAAAAAGTGGCATCATTTAGCAAACGAAACTGCCCCCTATTTCTCATAACAGCAGATAATTAACCCAAAATCAATCCCCGCGCCGAAACCTTAAACCAAGCAGCCCCCCCCCAAACAAACCTCCCCCGAAATTACCTCATTCTCACTTAATAAAGCACCCCCGGCCCGGCCCGGAAATCGCGCCGGCTAATCCCACGGCCGCAATTACGAGGAATATACTTTCCCAGGAGCGGGGCCGTCGGCTTCCTGGCCTTGGCGACAATATCCCGGGCGCGGCGTTATAAGAGGCTCGGCGGCGGGGCTTAGAAACCCATCGGCCGGCCGCTAATCCACTCGGCGGCGGCACCGGCGCCGCGTGACCTTGTCGTAATCCGAGCGCGCCAGTTAATAACCGCGGTCCTAAGTAATACCCGGCGATCGATCGCGCGGGGTCATTGTTCGACCCCCCCGTTCGCCGCCTGGTCCGGGGGATGCACTTTGCGCGCGGCACGTGCGCGAGCTTTATTTACGGCCCCGACCCGCTACTGGGCTTGTACTGCACGCTCGTACGTGGCTTTCGTAATGAAAGAGAGAGAGAGAGAGGGAGGGGGGGATTCGGATGGAGATCCGGGGTTTTTTATGAAGCGGGAGACTGTACTGGACGGTGGGCTTTGGACGTAAGATGTGGAGATAGGGCATCGTTTGTTGGTGATAGAAGTGGTGATTTATGGGATGTCATGGTGCAGCACTTTTTAACTAGAGAACATAGTTACGAAAATAGAGAGATTGTAAGAAGCGGCTGATAGATACGATTGGTGGGAAATGAGTGGGAAAAACAGAATAAGCGAATGAATCGGGTGCCAAAAAATCCCATGCTTCTATAAAGTCTTGAGAAACAGTGTTAGACTGCTTGTTAAGTATAAAATGTTCTGAAACTCGGCGTGAAGTTAAGTGAACCGCAGAGGAGACAGAAAGAAACTAAAGTTTCGAAAGTAACGAATATAACTAACATCAAGTTACAATGCTTCTACAAATATCAATTACACTATCTTCTCGGTTACAAATCATCGCGGAATGTTTCATAACCCCCCAAAAAATGTTTAATTCACCAAAATTTCTAACCAAGCATAAAGCACCGCCCGAAGAGCACTAAATTCCACCAACTTCCCAAGCAGCCCCGACAGTTCCCAGCCTTCTCACTCCATCCCCTGCCACTATCACTTCCCGTCTGGTTATAAAACCGAAAAACTTGGCACCCGGGGGAGGGGCTCGGCCCGGTATTGTCACCCCTCTGACCGTAATATTCGGAACTCCTTATTGAGGATTCGGATTCCAGACGGCAGCGGCGGCAGCTCGTCGTCCGCCGCCGCGCTAAGCTCTCGAAGGAGGGGGAGCGACTTTTAATATACGCGAGGGGCCGTGGTTTTTAATCGAGTTAGCCGGAATTCGCTCTCGGCGACGAGGGGGGGAAGCTTCTTCGCGCGTACGTGCCGGGGACATGCTTCGAATGCTTGGATTTGGATACGGAAGTCGGGCGATTTTGTTTATTATTCATGGAGGTGGATAATTTTTGGCGGTTTTTTTTTTTTACTTTTTTAGAGGGATTTGAAAGTTTCGGAATATTCTTCCAGTTTTTATATTTTTCTTACATATTTTATTCAAAATCTGGAGGATTAAGGGCGGAATAATAAAAAGTTTCATTTGCTGGGAATCGAATCGGAGGCTTTTTCGTGCTCCATTATCTGGGTCATAATAAGCCGGGCTTTATGATAAAAAAAGGTTTGCGACGAAAAAAGCGCCACAGAAATTTTAATTACGCCGGGATTGCAAATATTTTATTGGATGATGTATTCACTTTCGGAATAAAAACTCGAATCATAAAATATTCCATCCATTGTATTTTGCATTTTGGCTTATTCATTTATTGTAAAAAAACGTGTTCTCATTATAAAAGTATTTATAACTTAATTAACCGAACAATGCACTCCTCATTAGTTAAAAAAAACAAAGTTAATTTTCTTTATAAACGAATACCTCAGCGGGATTTATTATACTGGATTTTAGTTAAAAAAAAAATCCACAAAATCTTGAAAATTGCGCACGAATCCAAAACCATTAGGACGTCGTTAACAAAAAAGTGCTCCCATCCGAAGCAAAAGATCGACGCCGACCGCAAGATATTCAACTTATCCTTGTAAGCTCGACTTTTTCCGGCGGCAAGTTTTCATAGTTACTTTTCTAACGAACGGAAAGCCATTAGCTTGAATGCAATCAGCTAACGATCCCAGCCGGCAGTATAACCCGACCGGTATATAAGCGCTAACGACCCTCTTATACCTGCACGAGGCCGGATAGGTGTGCGTCCGTGTGCACGTGCTCCTACGCGCTCGAGCCCTCGGACACATCGGAAGAAAGTGCCGCGCCGGAACGATCTCCGGCCCTCGGCTCGTGCCGCGTACGTGCCGCGTTCCTGGGAATTTTTCTCGCCAGAGTTAGAGCGAGCTGCTGCTGCTGCGGCTCGAGGGTCGGTCGCGGGGTTACACTTTTTCGAAAATTTGTCGGGAGGCCATTGCGGGAGTTTATGTCCACTTAAGGAAATGAAGGTTGTACTTGTTGCGGGAGGAGCATTTTTTCGAATTGCTGGTTAATATTTAAACGGGTGTGCGGCGTTTTATTCGGAGTATTTCGCTTGTTTATTGTACGCTTATCGGACTCAACTTCTGTGCGTTACATTTTCATTATTCAGAATTGTTTATTCATTATAGACACGAAACCTTTTTGTTCTATTTTTGTAATATATAAACATTGTTGGTTTGAAAACATCTTGGAAGAGTATTGTTTGAAGACAAATTTATTATCTAAAAAAAACTTCTGCTTTCATAGAATTAATTCTATAATAAAATGAATTACACCGCCCGTTGAAAAGATTAAAGACACTGCAAAGAAGACTGTCCAAACTAAATTCCATAACGACGCGGACAGTTAACAGTGGCAAAGCTCAGCGTGTCTCACTGATTTATCCCCGCAGACGTCCGCTGGCTGCTGTCTCATCTTCCGCAGCGTGCCTGTCGCGCGGCTCTGATATAATTCACACCGAGTCGCGGACGTATAGCTCGGCCCCGAACTTGAACGTCCGACGCGGAAAATTTCCGCAGCCAGCCGAAAGTTCGCCGGGGCAAAGTTTGCGACGCCCCTCGACTCTTATGGATTTCGATTCCGGATTCATGAAGTTTTTCGCAGGCGGGTCGTGTTTGTCCTAAACGCTTCCAGGAAAAGGGATTTTCGACTGGCGGCGTAGTGCCTCCTCTATTTTTTCTATATTCTTTTTATTTTAATAAATGCAGCTGTTTTTGGCGGTCATAATTTACAAAAAATTTTTGTTTATTTGTCGTTCTAATACGTATTTATGTTAGAAGGTAAGTTAGATGCTGTACTTGATTTAGTTTTTTCTAACTTTATACTTTTTAAACAAATAAATGTTTGCCGATTATTTTTCATTTTATTGGAAGGTTGAACACCTTCATAAGACATCAGAAACATTAACAACGAATGGGATTGAATAATATCTTCTGCCTGAACAATATTAAATTTCAAAATTTTAAAAAGTCTATATATTCTTATGAATGAAAAATGTTTTTAAATTTTATCTTATAATTTTTAACCAGTAAATTATATAAGTTATTGTTCGAAATTTAATTACAAGAAGAAAAAGAAGATAGTCATTGGCAGCTTATTATCTTAACATTTCAGTGTAATTAAAGTTTAATGTAATAAAACCACACATACTACAGAAAATTAAGACATTTAAGATTCAATTTAAAATATAGTTAATGTTAAAGAAACCAGAATTTGTGAAAAAAATCTCGAAAATCAGCCAACAAAGCCCGAAGAATAGAAGGTACTTGCGACATGAACAGTATTTATTTCTATATAAGCGGAAAATTCTTGAAATGAAGAAGCACGACTACACAAAACTCCCCGGCAGTACTATAAAATAAAAAAAAGGGGGCAGAAAACCGAAAATAAACCAGAGGAAACAAAGCGTATAAACACGGCGAAGTGGGCATAAGAGACATCGCAAAGCTCGCCGAAAAGGTGAGCATCGGGCTTGCAACAACACGAAATAAAGCGGCGAAGAGAGAGATAGAGAAATAGAGAGAGAGAGAGAGAGAGAGAGAGAGAGAGAGAGAGAGAGAGAGAGAGAAAGAGAAAGCGCGCCGAGCGAAGAAACAGAAACAAAGAAGGCAAAAAAGCTCGGGTGCTCGAAAGCCGGGCGAAAGGACGCAAAAAGCCATCGGAGGCACATCCCAGAGAAAGAGAGAGAGCTAGCAAAAAGAGGACAGTAATCTCGCACGTACGTATATACGTACGAGCTTCGGCAGCGGAAATTTCCGAGTGATTTAGCGCTGTTTTAAAACTCGCGCGCTTGCGCCGCCTGTGGCTCTGCAGAGGGACGCGTGGCGGAGCCAGATTTTTCGGCGGAGTTTATGAAAAAGTTCGCCGGCCGTTATGAAATCACCCCCTCCCCCCCCCTCCGCCCGTCGCCCGCCCGGACGAAATATTAAAGAGAAATTTATCGTAGCCGACTTGAATTAACGGGCATCCGATTGCCCGACCTGATTGCGAGGAAGGAACTACTCCCGGTTGTTAGTTTACGGCGCGGCAGAAACAAAAATGGCCCTTTGATGGCGTGGAAGAGCGGCTTTAAAGCGGATGAGGATGAATGGGGAGTTTTTTCCTTTAAGAAAAATAATGAGGAAAAGAGCTGGGTTTTTTTTTATTGTGAATTTAATAAGAAAAACATGAGAACTTGAGATTATTGCTTGCATTGTTAACGTCCGTCATCGAAACATTACTATTAAACAAAATCTTCTTAGTTTTTAATTATTCGACAATTGTTTAAGACCTCAAAATTAAAAAAAAAAAGAAATAAAAGATGCATAAATGCCATTATGTCCATAAACGCGAATAAACCATAGGACAAAACGCTTTTCAAATATTTATTTAAAAGTTCGATGTTCAAGCACGCGTAATGCTTTTCAAAAATTAATCCCCCTGAATCAAGAGATAATTTTATCACTCCGAGGTGAAAACAAGGATGGTGTTTATAATGTTCCGTTGAGTCCGTGATTTATTAATGATCGTAAATCATCTGTTGGGATTCGTCGATCCTGTAACCTCAGCATAAAGTTGATTAATAGGCCATAAATTTTCCAGAGCACGCGAGCACGCATCGATTAAATTTTTAAGTCATCCCTATAAAATTCGATTTACGGAGAGTGCGAATATTTTTTAGTGCCACTGCGAGCGTTGAAAAAATTACGCACAAGGTGATTCGGAAAAAGCTTCGGAGCGAACACCACGAATTTCACAGAGGCTCTGATTTAACGAATTTCCGTCGATGCCAATTTTTAAAAACGGGGGTATTTTATTAATGGAATAAATTTGAGAATTTATGCACAGAGTTTGAAAGTTTTTTAATTTTAATTAACCGTTTTAAACAATTTTGATATTAGTTTTCGATTTCAATGGGCAGGAAAAGCTTTGGAACAAATATCACAATAGAAACTTTGATTTAATAAATCTGATGCAAATTGTTAAAAACTGACGTTTTATTAATGGAATAAATTTGAAAAATGCAGAGAATTTCAAAGTTATATTATTCTAATTATAATTAATTTTAAACCAATTTTATATTATTTCAATGGTTATATTAATGAATAACAATTTAAAACATCCGATGATTAAATAAATTTAATTAAATGAGATAAGATATTTTTCTTAAATGCTTCTTATACCTTTTGAATGTATTTTAATATCGCTTAAAAAAAAGTGAAAAACTAAAATAAATATTAAAGTTTCAAAAGAAAATTATTTTACATGCTTTACAAGTTACTTAACATTGCCAACTCGAATCCCTAGAGGTATCTATATCTCAAAACCTGTTAAAATGTTGCTGCGTCTCAATCATTTCCCCCTCCCAACCACATCCTAAATCAGTCAGCAAGCAGATACCCGAGCTTTCGATCCCCTCGAAAAAATCATCCCACGAAAAGTCGACGAAACCGCTCGCAAAACTCCCGGGGCCCCAACCCAATCTCCGATCGGCGTCCTTTCATTAGACCTTCTCGCTCTCGCAGCCCGCACATCGCCGTTATTAGACGCCATTCTCCGGCGCGCGACGGCCGACATTATAAAATCAGCGGCCGAACTTCGCTTCCGCACCGATGTTTAATTAAACGCGCGCGCGCGCGCGTGCCGCCGAAATCGAAAAGACCGCACAGTTGTAACTTCCGACGGGGCTGACTTTCAATTAATTTAGCGGCGCATTGTTCCCTTCTCCTCCTACCCCCGAAGTCCTGCGTGATTTCGACCCCCTCCCTCCCCCCTGCCTTTCTCTTCATGTAAGCGTATACTTTCTGTGTACTCTGCGAATTCGTGAGTCGCGACGTGTAATCTCAATCGAACGGCGGCTTTATAGCCTGTACTG
Source organism: Ormyrus thymus (assembly GCA_035582935.1). NCBI lineage: Eukaryota > Metazoa > Arthropoda > Insecta > Hymenoptera > Ormyridae > Ormyrus > Ormyrus thymus. Next base: position 5,579 of record JAWWEM010003097.1, on the reverse strand, counting down.
TTTACTTGGTAGTAGTTTTCAGCTTGTTTTGTGCCGAAGAAAGGTCCCCGCCGGAGGGTGGGAGCCGCACAATGGGCGGAAGGTTCAGGAGCTCGAGGTTTCTTGGAGCATTGACGGTTAATGTTACATTGTTACATTGGATACGCGCTGGTGAGATTTTGGAATTTTCATGGAGAGCCTGTATGAGAACTTTCTGCTCTGTAATTAGTAGTTTAGATAGCTTTGTATTGGCTCTTAAGTTTGGTATCACGTTAGAATTATATTGAAAAAGCAAATTTAACTTTCTTGATCTTGGTAAGTTTATAAGGATGAGAAAGTTTACGGATCAAGTTTTTGTTCACGTTTTCCAACAAAGCTAATTTTAATGTAGTAGAAAAATATTTAGTTCAATGTAATCAGAAAAACGTGTTATTTTATTAACTCACTCCTTTTTATAAATGTTTGCCTTAGTAAATACGATATTTTAATCTTTGATAAAAACTATCAAGATTCACTTTGTTTAAATGATGGTTGCCATTAATTAACTGTTAAATTATAGTGTTGTTAAATTATATAGCTTTTACAGAACACGTTTGCACCTTCTGTTATCAAGTTTTGATTATGATTTATGAACAATATAATAAATCACATCGCAAAATACAATGTGTCAAATAACATTTAACCATCAATAAAATATATGTTTTTAAAAATTTAAATCTTTATAGCATCAAAGCACAATCGTATTTTGCAGTTCATATCCTATTTACGTAAATATCATTATTTAAAAATTTAAACGTCAGCGTTTTAAAGCTCTTCTCATCTCACTTAAACTGCTTGTACATTCGCGAGAATAAAACCCAGAAGAATCCCGCATTTCAACCTCAAAATTATCCATCAAAATCCTCAAAGTAATTAATATCCAGCCTGGATCTCGGGCTAAAAAATAGCCCGGCAAATCCCCCGCCAGCCGCATCCGCAACCCCCCGACGATTTTTTCCCCGGCGCGTAATATCACTTCCTAAGCCGCGCGCACTTTCCCAAAATAACAAAAAGCGCCCGCCGCCGCGGAGGATCTTCAGATTCGGAATCTGTCCGCCGAAAAATCCCATCTCCTCGGGAGCCGCGGAAGAGGGAACGAGAGAAAAGCTCGGCTTTTCCAGCGCGCGGCGATCGATGCCTTCAATTATGGGAATTGCGTGTTTTGTGTAGCGTGCATTTTTCCGGCGGTCGTTAAAAAACTTTACGGGGAGTTTAACCGCCGATCGGTGCCGTTTACGCGCTGGCTGTAAACATTTTACGTTTTTTCTCCCTCTCTCTCTCTCTTTTTCTCTCCCCAAGAGCCGAAGATCGCCTTCCCGGATTCTCTCCCGGCTTTTTTCTTGCCCGGAAGTTCTTGGACTCGGGGGTATTACTCTCTATTAAGCCCAGCTAAGCTTTATTAAAATGTTCGGCTAAGAGAGTGTGCAAGAGCCGTTTTCTCGGGACTGGTAATGTTTTTTTTTTTTTTCTTTCCCCCACTCTTGCTCGGCAAACTTGAGAGCGAATTATTATGGCTGTTCGCGGAAAATGCGTGCTCGGAAAGTGATTGAAATCAGGTGGTTGGAGAGTGAACGTTTTGTCTGGTAAATATGTAAGCGCTTTTTTAAAGTGGGATGGACTCCATTCGTTCCCCTTTGGCTGGATATTTAAAGTGTAATTAATAAACTGCTGGACGAATGCAATAAAAAGTCGATCGACCGTTCAATTTAAAGTTTAACTATTGCTGTTTCTATCAAATTTATTTTATAAGCGATTTTAAAACAAAGGCAATGAAAAAGCTACGTTTAATTATTATTTTATTTGAAATTGAAAAAAATGAAAAGGTTCAATTTCATCTAGGCTTCAAACGGGTATATTTCAGAGATAAAATTACGTTTTTGAAGAATTAAGCTATGATTTTTTCTATATAAAGCTTTATTTACAATATTATCCTATCAAATATGAATTTTGAATCGACAGCAGATAATATTGACTATGTCAATTAGTTTTAACACAAAATAATTTCATTTAATTAACGCGTTAACTCCGTCCCCAAAACACTTTCTTTTCCGCATATAAAGTGGCTAATAACGATAATACATGTAATTATCCGCAAGTCTCATCGACGTCGAAAAAAAATCACCGAAAAACTACCGGCCAACGCGGCCCAACCCAACCACCCTTCAATTACCCCGCAAAAAGCGACATCACGCGACCGAAAACCGAGCGAGATCGATACTTAAAAAGCAGAGGGCAAAGCAGCGTGCCCCGAGGTCCCCCGATAAAAATCAGACAGGCAAAAGCGCGCTCCCGAGTAAACAAAATCCCCGGATTCCGCGGGAGTGTTCTCCTTACTCAGCCGGCGGACGAATAACCCATTCAGATCGCATCGGCAGGCCGACACACACCCACCCGCCGCCGCCGCACGCAGTCCCACCGCCGATGAATACCAATTGCGCGGGCTCGGACGCGGATCGGGAAAAATTAGCGCGCGGACCTCGTCAGCGGGCGGCGAATTCGGGGTGTCGCTTGGGACGGGCGTCGGACGAGCGGGGATGAATGTCGAGGGAAGCGGGGGCGTAAGTGTGCTGTGCCGAGGAGATTATTTCGGGCGGGCAGGTGGGGAGCGGGTCGAGGTGGTAATTAGGAGAGGCTCGGCGTGGACGGAAAAAGTTAACTTGCAGCTTGTTACGACTTTAATGTTTACTGATATTGTTAGCCGAATATTGTCAAGAAGATTTAGGAATTTCATTAAGAACTCGCTCTTAAGTTTTGCTCGAATTTTCAAATAATCCAATGTGAGACAGGAGTTAATGACAGAGGTGAATATTTGGCAGTGAACAGTGGTATTTTTTTTCAAAAAACAGTTTTTTAAAACCTGTGTATAAAAAATGTTTGTTTTTACACAAATTCCCGAATTTTAATCATCAGTTTATTTAAAAAAAAATTAATATTACTTAATTTTGAGAAAATAAAATTCTCGATATAAAATTGTAGAGGTGTGAGTAGAGTTCGGGAAAAAATTGGAAAGTTCTTGCTCGGACTGATCATTCCAATCAATTTAATTAACTTAATAATATCATTCAGATGAATTGAACACTGCAAGTAAAATCCTGATCGCGAAGATGTAAACAAAGCTTATGAATACTAAAACACGATCCTAAATTCAAAGAACTCCACCCTTCCGCCCCACTCCCGAAGAACTTGAAGCTCAGCGCCCGAAAATGCATTACAATACACCCCACTTCAAAGCTTCCTCGCGCCAGATAATATCGCGCGGAGCATCAGCAGCGACTGTTGCACCGAAATGAAAAGCGAGCTCGAGAGGTGAATATAACACGAGCGAAGAAGCGCCCCTAAATCACTCGCTTTCAACGAGCGCGCGAGGACGACGCGGGGAAAAGTAGCATTAGGAGGAATATGACGAACGACAGAACTGCGCCGAGTTGGGTGGGGAACGGACGCACAATCGCATTATCAGCCCTGTAACGAGCCGCCTAATGCCGCCTCGCAAGTGTTCTAAGCACCGACGGGTAGTGCTTTTTCGTGTGCGGCATCGAGATCTCTCGCTTCTGCCCCCCCCGGAAGAATAGTCGAATTACGGGCGATATTCGCCTGACGCATGTCTCCGGGGAGCGTCGCAGCTTTCGGAGCGGCCCGTTTTCGACCGAAGGAAGTGTGCGTCTGGAAGTGTATTGCGCTTTTTATGTACGCGGCCCGCGAGATATACGGGGGGTCTTTACGCGCGGAAAATGTAAGTTATGATTATAGTTTTCGCATAAATGAATAGGGCGCGTTACGAGGGGTACTTTGGAAAATTAAAAATGAGACGCGACAAATAAATTTGAATTTCAGATCTTATAGGGTGGCCGTCGTAATGCGGAAAAATGGCATTCAAACGCGGAATGCGGCGGAGATGATGCCGCGGGAAGACTTTTAACTTTTTGGTAACTTTAACTTTTTTTTTCTTGTTTAATGAAGTAAAAAACGTTCTGAAAGCGTCGTTTGCTTGATTTCAATATGAAAATAGCAAAAGTACTTTTGTGTTTCAAATTTTATCGCAGCGCAAATTTTATTGTTCAAAAATGAGCTTTTCCTGTACGCAGCAATGGTTTTCGTTGTAGTTGATGAAAATGTTCACCACGGTCTATCCATTTAGAATCTTGTACGGTTACACATCACTAAAATAGTACCGAGAAAGCACCAAATCATCTGACATGGAAAACCACCCGTTTATAAAAAATTCACCCCTTTTCACCCCATTTCATCAAAAAGACTCCCTAGAAAGCGCCTTAATTCCCCGGCCACTTAGTCGAAACTCCATCCCAACTCCATCGCACGTGAAACTCTCCCGCGCACTCGTTCACCCGCACTCACCTTGGTGGCTATTATTCCCAAAAGCCTCGGCGGCCCCGAGCACGAGTAGAGCCGCGACGCCGATCGCGATCCTGCCCATGGCGATCGTCGCACTCCTGCCGCCGGTGAACGGATGGCAGGCAGCACTGTTAATCTCACGATCACCGCACTGATCACCAGAGGGAGAAGAAGCACTACAGGAGCTCGGCCACCCCGTCTTCCCGCCTCGGGCTCGAAGCATCATTCGAAAACGGACGCCTGGCGTAACTCAGTGCCGGCGCATCGCGCCTGGAAATTGAAAGGCGCGCGCAAGCAAGGGCGGCACCCGCGTACACACACACACAGACGACGGAGCCCCGAACGACGGTCCGCGGCAGAATCGGCGAGAACGAGGGAGAGCGTGTGCTGCCGCGTCGAGGCGCCCGGCGCTACTGGCCGTCCGCCCCGCCGAAGAGCTCTCGGGGCGCCGCCACCGCCGCCGCCGCCGCCGCTGCGATACGGGGGCTGCGCGCGGAGAGCCAAACTGTACGGGACGAGAGACGCTGCCCCCGTGCGCTGCCGCCGACGGAGCGGAACTCTCGCGGACGAGGACGTGCAGCGTTGGGAAGGAGGCTGTGCGAGAGATCGCGAGGCTTTCTGTTGCGCTTCTTACGGGCTACTGAGGCGCGACGGTGTTGGTATCGGTGTCTAATGCTGGATTGAGCGGCGAATGTTTATTTATTTTTTTTCAGCTTTTTTCTGGTTTACAGTATTTTTTCCCGGTTTCAATGTTCTGATTGTTAGGGGTTTGCGATATTTTTTTTTTAGCCTTTTGTAAGGTCTCCCGACGAATCATGGGAAGGGCATCGGAGCGCTTTGTGCGCCAAAAAATTCTTCCTGTTCGACAGTTGCAACTACATGTAACAATTGAAATGAATTAAATTCTAGCTCCGTTTTATGAAGCTAAAACATATTTGTTAAACTTGTTAGAAAACTAGACCTATGGGAGTTTCGAGCCCACACACTGACCTACTCTACTTAAAATTTTAAAGCATTTTAAGGTAGTACCCTCGACTAAATCTAGGGTTTACAAAAAAATCTGTATCTTAAAATTTTTAAATTTAGCAATTCGAATAATACATGTATGTAAAAGTAGAGAAAGTAACATTAAAGAAAAAAAATTAAAAACGCATTTTCGTTTAGTACAATTTGAAATATCGATAACAAAGGCAATCGTCATTTCGCCT